>JAXQKB010000268.1:0-21738 GCA_037042295.1 Irpex sp. Y119-03 | reverse complement strand
ACGTAGAGTTTTGAAAAAAATTTTAGCATTGTATCCTGACGCACAAGGTGAATTGCAATGGGATACTAACTTTCATTGGAAGGGAGGGAGGGGAAGGGAAGGAGGGGAAGGGAAGGGAGGGAGGCGTGAAGGGAGAGGGGGGTGGTGGGGGAAGAAGAAAGAGGAGAAGAAAGAAGAGAAGAAAGAGGAGAAAGGACGCACCGAACGTCGACCTCACCATGGTGCGACACCAAGAAAGACCCGTCGGGTTGCTTGAGGGACATGAAGAAGTTGTATAGGCCTTCTCTACACCAACACACACCGGGTTAGTTATCGAGTGTATTGAGATGAATAGGGAAACAGGGACACACACCGATCAATCCTATCCCACCCCCCAGGACCAGCGATAGCCAGCGCACACACGGCCGCGTAGGTGGGGAGGAGGTGCGGAAACTGCCCAGGGCCGCCTGCGAACCCGCCAGAGGGGTGTTGGAGTGCTAGGAGGGTGTCTATCGTCCTACTCACCACACCACACCACACAATATCAGCACAATTCAAAAGAGGGAGAAGATAAAGAAAAGGGAGGGGAGACGCACCGCTTCTTAGTAACCTCGTCGAGCCCGACGCCAAGCACGCTAAACCCCTGCAACGTCCAAAAGATCAACCACGGCTGGCTCGCGTCCTGCGATGTGTACCGCGCGGGGAAGCCCTGGACCATGTTGCGTAACAGGAACTGCACGTGTGCGGGTTTCTGCAACGTCGGTTGGTGCGTGTTCTCGTTAACATCTTTATTGGCAGAGGAGGAGGGAGAGGAGGGGGAGGAAGGGGAGAGAGCTAGTTGGGCGCGGAGGTGGTCTTGGAGGATGCGTTCTGTTTGTGCTTGGAGGTCTGAGGTGGGGGTTGGGTAGCCGTCTGTTGGTGTTGCGCGTGGTGTGGACATTTGAGGATTGGGTGGGTGAGTGAGGTGGAATGGCTGTGGATGGATGGATGAGAGGGAGGTAATTACTCGATGAGGCAGGATGGAACAAAAGCGATCGAGCAGATCGTCGATCCAAGGTGCCACTCAGTCGGGGACCCGGGCCGGGATCAGGAAGGCCACGTGCGGGTGTGACGCCGTGAGTCTCTGTGTGACGTTGCGCGTTTCGTGACACGAATTCAACCTGCTCCCAATAGTCTGTCTTGCCATTCGTTGAAGTAAGTATACGTAGCTCTGGCCTAAGGTATATATATAGGCTGGCTACGAGCATCGCTTGAAGCAAAGAAGAGAAACCGCACGTTTGAAGTCCTCATATATCATAGCCAGATATGGTGGGCTTCTCACAATAACTGAATAAATGCAGGATCACACCATCGCGACCGTACAAACTGTCTCCCTTGTCCGTTATGTGACTCCGTAAACTTGAACTTGAAGCCGCCAAGTAAGTATGCCCTTATTCTTGGGCCCGGCCTCATCATCGACCAGCACCTGTGGCATCGAGAACACCCCGCGGAAACGGGAGCGGCAGACGTACTACATAGCACGGGTGCAAAGTCGGAACAGTAGGGAGCGAAGTTTCTTAGGTGAACGCCGTGGAGCTGAGTACTTAAGCGAGGTGCGATGTACAATGTACTGCGCCGTGGTAGAAGTAAATAATCTAATCGATGTAGCTTCGTTGAACCTCTACTATGATAGCGTCAATGTCAATGGCATCCATCTCCCTTTCTTCCTCTTCTACGATTCTTGAGCAAGCGTGTGCCCAATATAGCAACGCAGCGTAGTCATGACAGGGTAGACGGCTGGACTTTTGTAAGGGCAGTTAGCAGAGAAGATAGGGGATAATGTCACAGCGATGAATAAGAACGCCCAAGCGTAGACAAGAGGAAGGGTCGTGTTGCCAATGGTCGGGTCTATATCCGCGGTGAAGAAGCGCAGACCAACGAAGAAGAGAGCCAGAGAGATTTGAAGGAGGAATGGAAGCATCGAGGCGATCCCGAATACCCTCCAAGCCTCGAGTCCCGCATGACGGAAGTGACGGATACGTAGCGCACCCTGTGGTGATGAGGATGCGAAGGCCATATATGAGCGCAGCCACTGCTTGACAAGGATAGAGAAGGATGCGGTGGATAAGCTGATGACGAGGCTGGCAAACCAGAGTACGTTGACGCGCTTCGCGGCGAGGGATGGTTGGAAGGGAGAGGGATTAGTGAACGTGGGGGGTGGGGGGACAGAATTTCCAGAGGTTTGATTCGCAATAATTCGCAACACTCTGAGGCTCTCCGCTGCAGTATCCTCTGAGAGTTGGGTAAACGAGACAATGACGAAGGCCGTAAGGACACCCGAGTATAAACCTGCCTGTAAAGCGCGTGGTAGGTGTAAGGGGTAAGCAGCAGCACTCGACAAGCTTGCTTTACTCACGAAAGTCAGTAAACTATCAATGTCTTCCTTGTATCCGCCTACTTCCTCCCGGTCGAAATCGGTCAGCGTCTTCTCGACCGCCGCCCATCCAGTCAGCTTTTGGGACTGACATCCACAAGTATGTTCTTGGTTCGTCACATTCTTGTCTTCACTGACTATCGCCGAAACCGGGCATGCTATTTAGTTTAGCTATCAAATTCGAAAAGCTCGCACTCACCTCCAACGGGCACGTCGCTACCTTGACTGTCTCCGGAATTGACGTCAATCGACAGTCCTTGCATGTTTGCAGTAGCCTGGGGTGAGGTATCTTGAGTCAGGAGAAGGGAAGTGTTTCCCTGAGAAGGAGATGCCACTATTTCATTGCTGAAAGCAGGAGCTCCGGTGTTATGCGTGTCGCTGGCCTCAAGATTGCCCGACATTACAGAAGCTGCTGAATAGACATTAAAGATGGGGTCATTGTAGCTTGACATAGGCTGATACTCACCGCTCTCAGCGTCGTCCCTGTCTGAATGATCGGCAGTCACAGTAGCAGCCGTAGGCCTAGGAGTGCCCAGCATCGCAACTTGATGTTTCGTCGTACCTTCTCCGTCGTCGGCGATGGATACAGACTCGCTGGAACTGGTCTTTGTGTGGATCGTTGACATAGTCAGAGAGCGAACAAGTGTTGAGGGTGGTAGTTCGTGGTAGCCTGCGACGAGGAGGCTGTGGGTGGGGGAAAGAAGATATAACAGTCTTTGTATATGTTTTCCATCTAGGCGTTGTCATAGTTGGGTTCGCCAGCCAATCCGGTCGCACGATGAGACGCGCACCAACTTGAGATGGACAGGACAAAAGAGGCTAAAGAAGAGTTGAGCAGGACAGCGGGCAGAGTTCTTCGTACCTAGCAAAATAGTACAGCTTCTCGAGAACCCGAAGCTCGAGGTCTTGAGTCTCTACGAGGCACAGAGGCGCGAGCTTGCGAGATTGAAGTGTCATGCCGGCTGGTCACAAGCCTGTGTGAAAAAGAGATTCGTGATATCGCACCGTCAGAATCGAGGGAGCTTCCATGCGCCTGTACCTGTAAACCTTAGTTGGCAACGAATGCTCGCGGCTAAGACCGTATCAATATTAATGTCCAGAGGATGAATTTCATGCATATATGCATTATTAAGTAGGCTTGCCAGTTACAAGTCTTCATGATGATTACTAGAGTAAGATGGAGAACAACAATGACTAAAATATAGGACGTTAGTATCGTAACATGAGTAACCGCAACAAAAAAATAGAGCTACACGACGCACCTCCTCCTACTCCTTCTTCTCGCCCCCACCCTCCGGCAACCCAAGCCAGAGATCCAACTGCCCCCAAAGCTTCACCCTCATCCTCTCCCACACCTCCCTCCACACGCCCACACACCCCTTACACACCTGCTCCTCCCACCTCACCTCCCCCAGCCTCTGCAGCCCCACAATCGGATCATACATCCCCTCCTCAAACACCCCGCCCTTCACCACCTTCTCATGCCACTGCTCCAACAATTTCGCCTTGTCGATGGGCACATGCCCGTCTTGAGAGCAGACGATATCGGGCGGACTGACAGCGGCCGTAACCCACCTTGAGACCAGTTCTTCCCGGGCCCGTATGAGCCGCGCAAGATCTTGTCGTGAGACCTGCCCACTCATAACATCCGGGTCCTCCTCATCAGCATCGACGTCCTCCCCCATCCTCGCCGTCCGCACGAGCTCATAAAACGCGCGTTTCATGATATCGTGCAGCCCCAGGCCTGAGCCTTCGCATGTGCGCGCGAGGATGATGGTCTCTGCTGCGTGCGGGATGCGCGTGGTGGTGATTGAGGACAGAGAGGAGGGGGAAGGGGAGAGGGAGGGGGCCCATGTTGTGCGGAGGGTGCGGATGACGAAGGAGGAGAGGGAGGGGAAGTGGAGGGTTAGGGAGGCGCGGAGGATTGCGGCGAGTTTGAAGAAGGGGGGTGGGTCGTAGACGTATGATCTATAAAGAGTCAAAAGAAACGCATATATGCATGATCAGATTGATAATAACCGCGCCGAGGAAAATAGCACGTACATAGCATTATCCAAAGCCCTCAAAAGCTCCTCAAAGTCACCCACCGAAACACCCTTAATCACATAAACCCACTCTTCTTTTTCTTCTTCTCCCCCTCCTCCCCCTCTTCCTCCTCCTTCTATCTTGTAGGCACACCCCTCCCCAAGCATATCAGGCTGCGCCGCAAACAGCTCCTGAAAATACGTCGACTGTGTCACCAGTCTGCTCCGATGCAGCCTGAAGAGCGTGTTCTCGAGCTGGAGTGTAACGGAGCCATCGAGCAGCCAGTAGTCTGGGTGTTTGCGGAGGTGCTTTTTTGGGTGTGCGGTGTGTTTTCCGCGAGTAGGGGAGATAGGTGGGATACCGGTGAGGGTGGACGTGAACGGAGTCTGGGTCTTGGGGCGTTTGGCGTAGCGTTTGTCGTCTTCTTCTACTTCTATCTCTTCAACCTCAACTTCCTCTTCGTCTATCGCACTCGCATTCCCGACCGCAGTAGTAGCGCGCGACTGGGACTTGACGCTTTGGGAACGCCTTGCGAGTGAGGGTTGAGGTTGACTCGCAGGGATGGCAAAGGGATTAGCAGAAGAAAGGCGACGCTTCGGGGCTGGCTGAGATAGAGATATAGACGGCGCTTTGGGCCTGGGCTGTGGTTTGGGTATAGACGAGGATCTTGCCAAGCTGAAGGGATCAGGTAGAGGCGGGGAACTCGAGGGTGAGCGCGAGGGAGACTTTGAGGGAGATTGAGACTTCTGGAGACGAGGGTTTGCGGAGTTCTCCTCAGGTTCGGAGTCCTGTTCTTTGTCATCTTCTGCGGGAAGTTTCTCGTCCTCGTCCTCGTCTTCATCTTCGTCCTCGGCCATCTTGTCATCGTCTTCTTTAGGCAGCTTCTCGTCCTCTTCCTCGTCTATTTTGCCATCGTAGACACCGTGTTCCTCGACCATCTTGTCATCGTCGACGCCCTCTTCTTCGAGTTCGTCCTCTTCGGGATCCTCGGCTTGGTCCTTGGGCGCCTCCTCCTCGTCCTCCTCGTCCTCCTCGGGCTCTTCAAGCGCTGCAACCTGTGGCACGTTCTCCTCCTCAGTTTGTGCCTCTCCGCCCTCTTCTTCTTCTTCCTCTTCCTCGTCATTTTCAAGGGCCGCGCCCTGAGGAACCTTCTCCTCTTTCACTTTAGGCTCTTCTGCCGCATCCTCGTCATGCTCTTCTTCGTCGGCAGGCTCCGCGGCCGTGCTCTGCTCTTTCTCTTCAGCAGCCTCCTCACCCCGCCTTTCCTCGCCCTCCTTATCCTCACCGTCGGGCTCTTCCTGGTCCTGATCATCTGCCACCGCGGCTTCCTTCTCACTAGAACGCGCACTCGTAGCCTGAGACGTGGACGCCTCTATCTGCTTATGAACCTCCTCTTCGTCTTCATCTTCATCGCTCGAAATATAAATCGGCTCCATGCTGCTCGGCACGAGCCTAGTCACTACCAGAGAGGGCTCGCGTTTGACGCGTCGTAAAGGAGACCTAGAAAGACTTGCTGCTGGGGATGCAGATATCTGAGTTCGTTGCCTGTTCTGACTATTCATACGCGGTGTGTCTGGGGCTGCCATGGGAAATGGCCTCGGAATTACGGGCTTCACGTCCTCTGGCTCAGGCGCACTGAGACTAGAGAGGGTGACGCTGCCAGTAGCAGGTGCGTCTGGCACAGTATTATCGTGCATTTTAGTGATTTTCTAGAGAAATAGAATAAGTAAGATTAGAGACTTCGCTTTTTAATGAGTCAAATAACGAACTAAGCACTCGTTTGCGATGGTCACGTCGCAAGTCGCGACAGAACACTGTGACTCCCCGCCGGGGACTGAACGCGGCTGTCACATGTGACAAACGCGTATCATTATGCTTGGCGTGACTCACACAGGTTAAGTAATCACTCCGACGTTATCGCCGATGAATTTAAATGGTGCCGCGTTGTCGGGATGTGAAACTAAAGGGCATCGGCGTTTCAATTCCACGTTTATTGGCGGACACCCTTGCTTTCACCACCAACACGTCGTCTCGCATTCAGGCAAGTGTTTTCTACTGGATTTGAGTATGTATATACTACACTAATCGTACCTTACAGACATTTGTTCTCCCGTTGTTCATCCATACTACATAGCGTGGAGCACTGCTTGGATTCAAGTTCGATACGATCGCAGGCTGTGGCGGCGTACTCATCTTATGACAGTGGCTCGAGTGGCTTAGCAGAACATACATGCACATGTAAATTCTCCTTAGCCTCTGAGTCTACAGGCTGCTCCCTGGCGAAATGACGCTTTACTCGGAAACTGATGATTAACTATATTTAATTCAAGAGCCAAGGAAGGACGCGATATCCAGAGAGACATCGAAAGCTCTAATTATACGTAACCTACGTGGCAGTCTGGAATGGCTCTTTTGGATTGCTCAATGTTATACATTTCTCATGGCAGAGCAGGAGATGCATAGCAATATGTTTGCTAGTGCATCCTGCTCTGCCTTTGATTAGTACGCTACACGAGTGGTTGAAGGTGCGGTTGTATCAACGGTTGTATGGAATGGTTCTTTTATATCGTTCGATGTTAAACATTTCTCATGGCACAGCAGGATATTCACAGCAACTTGTTTGCTTGTGCATCCTGTTCTGCCTCCAAGTGTTACGCTGCGTGAGTCGTTAAAGGTGCGGTCGTATCAATCGTCGACACGTACGTGGGACTTCTGACAGAAGTACCACCCCAATGATCAAAGGAAATACGCCATGTGTCCCGCACATGACCAGACAGAGCTTAAGAGGGTGCGCCAGCGCTGCCCACACAGCTTGCGTACTCACCTCGCAACCCATAGGCGAGTGGCTATCTCCTTTACTGCTCTCATCACTGGATTCGTGTTTCGAGATGTTGACCAAGGTAGGCTCAGATTACCGTGCTCCTCATTCGAGATAGACTCATCGGACGATCAGAGAGAGCTTAGGAGATATTTCGACCGGTTCCCTGAATTCAACTACGACGAATCAGAGGAGACGATGGCCCAATTCCGGGCTCTGTCGAAGCAGGAAGGGTGGCAAGACGACAAGCTTATCGCTGAGCGCCTTGAAGTGAAGACTGCCATCGCGCTACAGTTCAAGGAATCATATGGTGAAGATTTAGACGATTTGGCAACCTGGCAGAGGCTGTGTTCTGCGATGGGTCTGGATCCTATCCCAGATAATGTAGCAGACTGTAGAAAGGTGCGCAAACATGCTCTTACAGAACCATGCTTAGCCATCTGACAAGCAAACTTCAGAAATTCAAGCGTACCCATGTCAATATCGTGGATCTAGTGGATGCCTATGGCACTACAGATTCCGTGGATATGTTTGAGACTGTGAAAGCATTGGCAAAATATTCGAAGAAGACGAAGAAAATATTTCCGCTTGATGAAGCAAAGGATGGGGGTTTGCTGAAGTTTTTGCTCCGCAAGATTCTGTGAACCACGAAGCGTACGCTCCAGGTGAACTCGATCTTTCTATCTCCTAATATTCTACCGGTACTGACCTTCATCATCACTTCAATGGGTAGTCACTTGATACCGATCAAGAGGCATCGGCCACTGTTGGTATATTCTCGTCATAACACACGTTATACAACGTTGTACTACTACTCCCACCCCCTTTCCGTTCCCCGCAATCAGCCTTACCATACACTTGAATATCCAACACCATACGTGACCAACTTGAAGTTGTACTCCCTCACGTTTATATAGCCTTTCCCACCATCCTTGTGCTTTGTAACAATAGCTCCGATGTAACGATGATGTGACACGATCTATGCCATTGCATTCCTTATAAAGATAACGAGGAGAAAGACAGTGCATACGAGGGCATGCGCAGACCGATGCATACATAAGTAGTTGGGAAGGAAATACACAGCGATACTAAGCTCGTAGCTATGTCCCTGCGAGCCGATGTACATGTCCAAAACATGTCTTATTTCATACTAGTACTACCAGCTACTACTCGAACAAGAGTATGAATGAGTATTTGCATTATGATCAGCAGGCCTCCCCGATATTTAACAAGCAACCACTAGCAAATATCGACGAAGTCCACGCAATTCTGTCTTCGCAAAAGTCTACTGTGGACGCCCGACATTCTCACTATATAAAAGATGTCCATCAGTTTACACATAGGCAGTACGCTGGTAATAAGAATACACGTACGGGAAGTGTCCAATGACGTTTCCAGCAGGAGTGTACCTGCACACGATCATCTTCGAAGGCTGTCCGAAGATCGTACCGGCGCGGCAGTTGGCGATGGCACATGCGACTTGTTTACTACCCTTCCATACGACCTATACGAAGCATTTAATTCATCACTTATTGCACAGGAAAGCCGAGCGATGGCGGACTCACTTGGGTGAAGTGGCCGGTGGCGGAGGAGAAGCCGGGGTGGTTGTAGTCGTATTTAGCTTGGGGAGAGATGGAGGTGTGAGCTACGCGATACATAGAATTCTCTAACAGGATACGCTTACAAGCTTCGTTCATCCAATCTTGGAGGCCGTTGTTGAATCCGTACGCGTTGCCGGTGCCAGCGGCCTGTCATCCATAGATCAGAACTTCAACACCTCGTCTGCCGCAAGAAAATGTCCGGAGTCATTCTCCATTCTCCATACGTACCAGATTCTCGCCATACTTTCCATTCCCCTGGCTATCATAATTCACAGTGAATCAGTTCTCATTTGTAATGTCTCTGGGACATCAATCGCCAACTCACCTATGCTGGAACTTACACTGTTGAGCCCACTGCTGCGTCCCCGGATACAGCGCATCGCTCCACGACAAGTTGGGCGCACCGTACTTGGCGCGGAACTTGTTGTGCGAGTTGACGACGAGGTTCTTCCAGTCGTCGAACATCTCCTCGGTCATTTCGCCATCTTCGTCGAGACGGTAGGTGAAATAGTCTCCGGTGGTCTCATCGTGACTGAAGGCCAGGGGTGTGGATACGATCTCACCTGATTCTGGGAGAGTGGAGAGTTGAGGTTGATCGAGAGAGACGGCATCATACTCCTCCTGGACGAGGAAGACGGAGGGCATGGCTGAGACTGCGAGAGCAGCGGAGACCACAGCGAGGATAGAAGCAAACTTGAACTGCATCGTGAGCTGACTTTGCTGTTGAGAACTGTTGGGAGAAGCTTAGCTTTGATATACTTCAGAGCATAGGCTGTGAGCTTATATACATTCCAAGTCTGGCGTCTTCGATGCTATCCAAACCTACTTGAACGGCGCGCATCAATGAAGAGACACTCGCCAAGAAATTGGAATCTGAACGTTCCATTCCAAAGGGCGAATCAGTGACCATCGCTAGTCTGCGCCCAACACAGCACTACTTAGTGTTGCTCGATATCTCGTGCATGTACTGTAGTGCAGAATAGAGGTCGGTCACGGCTAACGGAGATCGGAGCATCCGGTCAAGGGGAATGCAGAACGTACACCACACAATTGGACAGATGTATAACCCGTGACGGACGTGCGTCGTTTCAGTCTGCCGCGCGGTAAATGTAAGTCAATGACATGCGGGTTTGGATGGGGCGGTACTCACTGGTTTTCCGAGCGGCGCAGACTTGTTACAGTGAGATACGAAGTTGTGCGGATATCCTCGGATGTAGCTGGAGAGCTGAGGAGTAGCAAGGCGAAGCATTCACTCATTTATCGCCGACATGTTGGCGGCTCTGAGTTCATATAGTTAGTACCATTTCGGATTCGCTGCTCTGTCTGGCGATCCTCAGCGTACCGCTGGCGATGAGCCTAACGTTGAAGACTGTGAAAACTATACAAAGTGGGTAAGTGGAACGGTTAGGAAACTGAACGTAAGGCACTTACTACCTCTATGAATATTTTACGACTTAGAATTAGTGGCCTTAAGTAACTTGAAGCTTGTCTGATTAGATCATGTCAAAGAACGAGCACGAGTCACAATCCATGAAGCGTGACTGATCGCGGTACCGAACGGCGAACGCGGTCAGTCACATGTGACAAACGTGTTCATGAAGGCTTAGACGTGACGCGTGATGTCTGCAGGCCTTTCTTCTAAACCATCACCTTCTGCGGAATTCCTTGAATAAGAATACTACTTGTTTGGGAATTGATCGTCTTTCATCTTTGTCCAAAGACTGCGATCTTTGCCTCAGACACTCAACACGGTACTGCAATCACGGTGGTACTCACCTCGAACGTCTGAGATGCAGGGTAAAGCCACAGACAACAAGCCGCTGCGAGGCCGCAGAAAGTTTCTCTTCGATCTGCAAGAGGCTTCCAAACGATGCGCAGAGGGGTGGGTTGTTCAGAGTCTACGACTCGAAGGTGAGTAAAATGATATGCAATACACGATAATGACACCAAGTTTGAACATGCATCGTACAGATCTCCGAAATGGCGAAGACGAAGGGTCAATATTATGCGATATATTGCACGCATCAAGCAATACACACGTAATGACCTTGAGCATCCTTGTTTCCGGTAAGATATCGCTTCAAAATCGTGGTTTTGTAGGTATTAACTCACAGCTATAGATACGTCTGAGTATCCCAACGAGCACAGCTTCTTCTGTTGTGTTATCAGCCAAGGTGAAGTGGCACCTGAGATTGTCGGCATCTTAGAGGCAGTACCTGAAGAAGGGCATCAATCGATCGATGCCCTTCTACAGAAACTGCTTGCCTCTTGTGCTCGACAACTCTACAGAGACACAGCCAACTTTCATGGAGGCGAAAGCTCCGAGGAATACGACGACCAGGACGGCTCCTTGCAGGACTCTGATGCAAGTGATGCTGATATGTACGACTATCAGGACGACGATGAGTACTACGGTATCGCGCCCGGCACTACGAAATCCGGTGTAGATACCTCGGCGCTGCGACGGTTAGTGACATTCTCCCTTCTTCAAGCACGGTAAGTGTTGATCTAACATGCAACAGCGACTTCAATGAGATAGTCGCGAATGACTATCGTCCGGGGCTTGTGAGAGTTGGGTCTAGTGAGGTAGCGATATCAGTGTCAAAGCCAACCTTCATGCTGGCGGACAGCATCCCTCCGCAAGCCCTGTCGGCGTGGGATCCCCGACTACTGTCCAGCGTGAAGCATTTGACGCTCATCATTACTGGCATTCGAGGAGTTTATCCCGTACTCGAGCCAGATGGCACGCTGAATCGCTTGCTGAACGGCATCACGTTTCGAGTGGGTCTCACGCCGGAATATAAGCCAGACCCAGAATTCGTTAAACTGCTTTCACGTACTTTCGTACACCAGGAGGAGAAAATAGAAGACGCGCGTCCGGTTGTCACCGATGACATGGATGAACTGGAAGACGAACAAGACGGCTTCGATAAAGTCGAAGATATCGATGTTGAAATGACGCCTGAGGAAGAAGACAACGAGCCCCCAGAAGAGAGCTTTAGTTTCAGTCTTAGTTCATCGCTAGAGGCGTTGATGAACGATAGATTCCTTGAGCTCCTTCAGTTCAGATTACGTTACGGATTCGGCTGGGCAGCTGCGGAAGCTTTGGGAAACGAGATCCATCGAACTCAGAGGAAAGCAGAAGAAATCTATACACAGCATATTCAGGTATGCGATATATTCTGATCCTATCTTGCGCTTACCTTAGCGTGTCTCCTCTGTCAGGATTTGATGCGGGCGGATAAAGAAGAAGCACAGCTCGCGTACACGAACAGGCTACCCGAAGATCCTCTGCAAGCTACGGACAGAGGCGTGCATCTCAACCTTCCTTTATGCGCATTTAGCTACCTGCTACGACGTCTTACAGTACGGTCTATGCACTCACAAAGCCAACTCGCCACTAGCTGACCCCGCTGACCTTTATCATACAGCTATGCACCCGCTACTGCCTAGTCTGCTACAACAAGCTCCAGACAGACTTCCAAGCTTTAAAACCCTACGTATGTGACAACAAACTGTGCACGTACCAGTACTATAACCTCAACCGCGGACCTTCGCTGGAGGTAAGCTTTTTTCTTCTCATAGCATAATGCTGCGTCGAACATAAAATTCTGTCAACAGTACGAAATCTGCTCTAAACCCGAAACAGTAGACCTATTAGTGTCTCTAGCATACTCAGCGGCGTCCCTCCACTCGCTGCATGGCTTTCCTGACGGCCTTGAGCTGCAAGTGCCCAACCCAATGAACCCCAATACCTTGGTTGACTTTGATACGTTGCCACCAGCTTCGGTATGTCCCTGACACCTGGTCGTTATTGAGATTTCTGATGTTGAAGATTTATGTTGCAGAAGGACGCGGCTATCATGACGTTATTGAACAAACTGCCTACGGTGGCGGACATGAAGAGGCAGCTAGAGAAGAAGCAAAAGGCCGGCGCGCGGGGCCTTTCGCTGAGAGAAATGAACCCAGATGTGCCTCCGGCATCGTGGCAGTTACTTCGATGGTTTGTCGCCTTCTAAGTGAGTTTCTTATGAAAACACTAAAAAATATCACGCAGGTGTGTTGCATCTTGCACGGCTCAACTCGAAGAGCTCACATCTCCGGAGGACCGCGTCATTGGCATCAGTAAGAAATGTTGAATATTATTTGGCGCGTTCTCAGTATGCTCATCGTTTCGCTTACCCCCCAGATTACACTTGGAGACAGTATCGCTTCACTGTAGGTGCTCCGGATGCCGAGGCTAAGTTCCGTGCTGCACAAGCCTCGGCTCAGTTGCAGGATCGGAACGCGCAGAGGTATCCGTCGTTATATGTGAGTACCTGCTAACGGACCTCTCAATACAAATTCAGCTGAGCCCTTCATGAAATCTAGGCGTTTCATGGTTCCTCAACCAAGAATTGGCATTCCGTAAGTTAATACAAAACACACTTCAGGCTTATTCGGGCAGGTTGACTTAACACTCATGCGTTGCAGATTATCCGACACGGGCTTTGGTACAAAGAAGTGGCAAACGGGCGCGCATATGGAGACGGTAAGCTACTGGACTTGCTCACTACATGTTCAAGGGTGGCTCTGACATCAGGTGAACGCGTAGGTGTTTACTTTGCCAAGGACGGAAACGTGTCCATATCCGCTTACTCCCGCTCCGCAGGGAATATATGGCTCAAATCAGGCATACAGGTCTCTACATGTGTCGCGTTGGCCGAAATTGTGAACCTTCCGCAGCAGTTCCGCGCGTCTGCGCCTTTCTTCGTTGTTCCGCAGACAGAATGGATTCTGTGGTAAGCAGGCCAGTGAGTATGCCAGCATTCTAATTTTCGCTGACCTTTTCTTCATTAGTCGCTACCTCTTGGTGAAAGGTCTCAACAGCCCAGACGAACCCATGGTATCGTCAAATGCGACGCAGGTACCTATAATCGAGCTGGATCCCATGCATCCTCCCGTCTTAGGTGGAAAACCCATTGCCATCCCAAATCCTACGCATAGACTCGAGAAGCTCCTGACTGAACGCCATCGGGAGTTCATCGAGGGCGAATACGACGAAGAAGATTCTCAAGTGTTCCTCGGACAGGAGCAAGACGTAGATTCTGCGGATATCCCAGACGTACCATCCATTTCAACAGCGCCGGCTTCCCAAGAACGTCCGATTGATGACTGGGTCCACGACCCCACCTGGGTCCAAGACTGTGTTGAACATACGTTACCTCCTCCGAGCGATGCCGGACGAATGGCGACATCTTCACTTCAGCGCGAACTAACGAGGATGATCAAAGAGCAAGACGAGGCGAAGACCTTAAAAGAGTTAGGATGGTACCTACCACCGGATTTCATTGGAGACAACCTGTTCCATTGGATTGTGGAATTGCACTCATTCGACCCGACACTGCCGATAGCAAGAGATATGGTCGCGAGGTGAGCATAAGATGGTGGTTGTTCTTATTGTAAGCTATGACTCAACATGATATGCCAGGGGTGTCAACTCCATCGTATTCGAGATTCTATTTCCGCCTAGTTATCCGCATGCACCGCCTTTCTTTCGCATATTAAAACCTCGATTCTTGCCTTTCTCTCATGGAGGGGGAGGCCATGTTACAGGAGGTAAGAGCCGTCACATCCTGGTGAAATCCCACCTGACCTTATGACACTAGGTGGCTCGATGTGTATGGATCTTCTCACCGCCGATGGTAAGAGACTTTAAACGCTGTATCTGGCTGAATGCTAATCCTACGTATATAGGTTGGCTACCCTCGTATAGGTAAGCATCAATAACCCGCGGCGCCCTCGTATTCATACTCATTCCGTGTGTTATGTAGTATATCAGCTATTCTGCTTCAGATAAAGCTGGCAATCTCGAACTTGGACCCTCGACCCGCCCGTCTCGCAAGCAACTGGGATAGGTACGCGTGGAACGCTGAATAACGTCAACCACAGCTAATTCAACTCAATTTCGTCGTGTAGAGCGTACACAATGTTCGAAGCTATTGAAGGATACAAGAGAGCAGCTAATGCTCATGGCTGGAAGGTAAGCTCATAACTATGAGGCTGGTCATCGTCATCGATCTGACCACCTTCTATAAGATACCTGAAGGGATCGACAAACTTGCAGCGGGCTCATGGAGGTAGAATTGGTTTGTTGTATTCACGCTATCACACGTGCACCAAAGTAGAAGTCCGTTGGTAGAGACTCAAAGCGATCTGGACGTGAATTGTACTATAACTGATACACTGATTATTACCGGTCCTTCCCCATGCGTGCCGCAGATACTCATGCATACCCGTCATCTCGTCTGGGCTTCTTGCCGTTTGAGTTTCCTTTCCCATCTTTTTTATATCTGTCATTCGGGTGCCACGCCCTGTCGTTTCCTCCGCTATGTTCTCTCTTCTTACCACTGCCACTGCCCTCACCGGCAGGTTGAGACTGTTCTCTGTGAGCATGCCCACCCCGCGGCTGGAAAGGGCCTGTAAATTGCTAAGTATATGATCCTGCGTAGTTTGTAGAAATACGTACCACGTTGACCGTGTTGACCATGTTGGCCGTGTTGACCATGTTGACCGTGTTGACCATGCTGACCATGTCCACCACGTCCCCTGCCTCTCCCCTGGCCTCCAGCAAAGTTGCGAGACTCGGTGTACGTTTCAATATGCTGTACCATTCCTTGTCCTGGAACCACTATCGAGGCCACTGATCTCGTTCCCATAAAAACGATATCTTCGTCCTCTATTTGGGACGCGGCGGGCAGGTCCGGCTCCTTGATGATGGGTGGAATGACGACCCGGTCGAAATCCACTACGGCAATTGCACGACTTCCATTTATTGGCTGCCACTCCTGCATTGCTTGATCTTCAATCTCGCGCATGCACTGGTACCTGAAGTTTCCAGGACCAGCGTGAGGAGGAGGTGCCGGAAACCTGGAGTGAATGTGTTACACTTCAATCTCAGGCCATGAACGCAATACAAGAGGTATTCTCACCTTGCACCAATATGGTTTAAGACCAACCGTTGAGCATCAATTTGTCTTGCGAACTCTCCTGCCATACCTGGCGTGCTGTGGCCTTTGGCGATAGCTTTCGCTTTCACAATCTCGTGGTTGCGATTACGGCCTGTTGTCCCACGAACGTCGATATGGGATGGAATATATGCGTCTGTTGCTTCATGAACTAAAAGAGATATAGTGCGGGCATAATCTTCGGTGATCAGGGGAATCAACGCGGAGGGGTCGGATGTATCGCCAAGGATTACCAGGGTTCGGGGAACAGTAGTAGGTGGGGTTCGGTGGAATGGATGGGATGGTAAGTCGACCTTGGAAGAAGTCTGGCGTTGTGTCGGACGTGGCTTCTCGCTGAAGATGTACCCAATGCAAGGATCTAGATGAATATAAAAGAATGATGCATCAGCCAATATTCACAGATGTAGCAACATACATACCTCTGTGCACTATTGGCCCTGCATCGACCATAATTTGACTACCGTCATGTCTTTCTTGGACAACAATACTTCTCCAAAAGGTATCCTCGCCACAGGGAATGTCTCTTCCGTCAATTTCGCTACAATGCAGCGCCTGAGCGTCGTCTGGGGAAGCTGCCGATACCTCCCCGGGCATAAGGAGTTCATTCACACGATAGCGGTCCGCGGAACGTGTATGCGTCAGGGAGAGAACTGTGCGGATAAATGCTCGCACTCCAACCGGACCATATATTTCGACTTTAAGCACAGGAGGCTTTGGAGGGCGACCTGAGGGTGCGGGAGCAGCTGAGATATCAGGTGCCATGCCTAAAATATTGCGGAGTAAGGTGATAAGACCCATGGAATGGTCGGCTGACTCGAAGAATTAGGTCGCTCAAATGAGTCGCTGACGTTCTCTCGTACCGTGCATGTGCGTGATAAATATTCTGTTAACGCTGCTAATTCGAAGTCGCTGAGAGTTCGAGGAGGAGGGCTGTTGGGCAAATTGACGGACAGTCCCTTCCGCACAATCGACCACTGGAGAGAAGAAACGGGATAATTCACTAGTTAATCTGATCCTCGTCGCTCCAAATGGACGTAGTATGCGGATACGTACTCCACAGTGAGCCATCTCCTAGCAAGTCTAACACGAGGCTAGAGCAGTTGCGGGTTTCCGTTGGGCCTCCGCCACTCGTTGTTCCTAAGAAGGTGACGGTAATATTACTTGCTAATGACATGCTCTAAGTTGTTGCTCTTGCGGTTGAATATTGTAGTGGGTAGAGTCCAAATCCGCAGACGCTGTATCTTTGGAGGTACCGGCAAGATCTAGCAAGAGCTAAGACGGTATCTAACCCCTATATAATGAGGGTGCCAAGCGGAAACTAGACTGTATGTAAGAGGATCAACACCAGATATACGAAACAGCTTCTAGCACTGGCACTCAACAACAACTTGAGTCACGAGTCGGAGGCTGCTTTCCTTGCAGTTTGCGTAGCGAAGGTGTAGTGTGACTCACTATTTTGACCAACACACCGGCTGTTTTTACGCGTTTCTTGGTCCAACTATCCAGTCAGTCTTAGCTGACCCTGACCGCGTCGTTCAAGTTGAAGTGGGTCCCAAAGCGGGCGCCTCATTTCATCATGTGCCAAGCACTTCCTCCTATAGTAATCCCCTCACAGAAACACCGGCGAATGCCGATGTTCCAAAGTCAGTTAAGTATCTGAGTAGCCCAGAGTAGATAAGGTGCTCTATCACCACAAAATATGTATGTATTATTCAGCATATAAGTGGTACTTTACATGTCCAGGTATCGGTCACAGTGTTGGTAAACATACCTACTAGTACTTGGATATTAGTCACGGGCTTAAATACTAGTAAACTTTAGATATATCTAGCAAATAGGTATCCCTTTCAAGCTCAAGTTTTCAGCAGATCTTGTAAGCATCTTCCGTGAGATTTTCTGAAAGGGCGTCTTGAATTTTAGAAGCCACGCCCACAAATCCGCACAACTCGTGAGCGCGCCGAACGAGTAATACTATAATCGTATTCGAAGAGGGAAACATGGAATCTATGGCAGGCGAGCGAAGATGCAGGACCAACCAAATCATAATTAACGTCGAAGAAAGAGTCTCTATACATGTGTGTTACTCGCTACAATGGCGCCTATCGGCTGACAAAGCTATATTAAGTGCTAACATAGAGGTATATAGAAACAGGTATGAGGCCTTGGTGGCTTTCGTCCATCGTAACGTGCTCGGACGCTCGGCCTTTGATAAATATCGTAACATTGAAGAGGAACGGAATCGTGGAACATATGAGCGCTAATCTCATGATAGATGGCGTTGCGGCTTGAATTTAGATAACGTTGACGCTTTGGAGGTGAGATCGAAGGATGCCCTCTCGAACTATAGCATAGGTGTTATTATTTGATCGCAGACTGAAGCTGAATGACTTACCCCCGACGAGAATGACTGCCGTTGCCCGGGTATCCTGAAAGGACCGTGACGATAAGCCTGCTTTGACTCAAGCAGTAGCGAATATACGTACAACGACCGACGTTTCGTGACAATAGAAAGGCCGAGCCTTGGGTGAAAGTCGTTTCTAAGGTGGCGTAACACACGCGTAAGCGAGTCACGTAAATTCGGATCATAGCCAAATTGATGGGTGTCTACAAGACTTACATGGTAGCCGCGGAATTTATCTCGGAAGTCTACGATGCAGCGAGGTCATTATTCATCAAAGCGAATGTTCTGAGTACGATTAGAATTCAACGCACATTTGACGACGTGTTGCACATCATTAGGCTGGTCACCGTAGCTCGGAACGTACTTTGCCACCTTGATGCCGGCAGCAAGCGTAGCTTGTAGAATATCCATCTGTGTCGCGGTCGCGAAACACGTTCAATATCAGCGAAAATGAGAGTTCAGTGGCATCACCTTGTTGAAGAACAGGATAAGAGTTGCTCCTTGCAGAAGCTGATTTCCACAGATTTCGCGCCAGAGAGTAATAGAGTCCTCCTAAAATGGCTTTAGTCCGCGCGATGGCCCAAGAGATGGACAGCAAGCTCACCAGACGGTTAACCTTCGAATCTTCTTCGAGCATCAGATTGAACGCGAGCGGAGCAAGGAAGATGATGGCTTGAACATCATCGAAGTACGGAATCCAGTGTGGTCGCTATCCTTACAGTCAGTTCATCACATAAGACTATCAATATTGAACTTATACGTACCATACTTCTGCTTCCACCGACATCGTAAATGTACCATTCAGAGCCCGATGCACCTGAGGATCATCATATGTTAGTCGCACGTATCCAGCGATGGTGATATGTTTCTAACCGCTTTCCATCGTGAACCTGTGCTCTTCAACGCCGAGAGTTCGCAATCTAGCTCGTACGATATCGTCTGAATAGAGGATGAGGAATGGGGATAAGAGACTAGCAAGGTGAACTCACCATCCGTAGGGTCGTAGCCTACAGTTGCGATACGAGCAGCATCGTTCAGGAAGCTGTGCTTGCATTAAATGTACTGCATTCGTAAGACAAGTGGAACACTTACAATCCGGGCATATCTTGCATACGTACCCCACGTCTCTTGAGCACTGCCCTAACTGCGTGATCCTCCCAGAGGCTCACGATATCGTCACGACAAGAGTCGAGGACCGTCGTCAACTCATCGGTGGTCCCAGCGGCGTTGCCCTTCCCCTTCAGCTTATCCTTCTGCTCTTTCTGCAATTTCATAAGGACTTCTTTCCAGCCATTACCGGCTCTAACGCAGACCTCCTTCATAGCAGGAGGACTAGTCGACAATTTACCCTCGTCCAGCGTTTTCCCGTGCGTCTGGGACGCACTGTCCGGCCGGGCGTTCAATGCGTTCGCCAGTTCGGGGAACAGCTTCATCGTTAAGTCCGCTTCGATCGCCAACAGAGGAAGAAGCCTTGTTCGAGTACGGCGATGGACGTCTGTGAGCGATACATTCGCTTGTGCTTGAGCACTAAAGCGGATCGACCGTGTCGCACCGTTGCTTGGTTTTGCGCCGTTTGCATTAGCATTTGGAACGGATGCTCTCATTGGCAGCTTTCCTCGTGCTTTTTCAGATAGCTGTGGTTGCACCGGAGCTGGTCCCTCTGTCGGATTCGTCCATTCTTCTTCGAGAACCTCAAGCAGCGTCTTGACGGATCTAAAGACAATGATTCACAATTAGTGGTGGCGGGTTATAACGCAGGTCTGGACCTATAGCCTTTGGCTGATCCCCATGCATAAGATGCAGCCTTGGCCTCTAACACTGGCAAAGTCCCATTTCGCAGGTAATCACTGCTTTCTCGGATGCGAACATTCCCCAACATAAGGTTAGGTGCATATCGCCATCCCGACCGTATGAACAATTGTGGAGCCCTTGCATTCAAAGGCCTGTCTTCCCTTCCATTGTGTTTTCCCAGCATCAATGAAAGTAGTTTCCTGCAGATGCCGTGACCACCGCGCCACATCTTCACTGCCACAACAATATCGCGCAATCCCAATCAAAGAAAAACGGAAGTTTGATGTGACCGATAGAGGAAGAACCTACCTGATGAGGTTTAGTTGTATGATTGTTCTCCATGCAAGTCTCTCGTTCCTGAAGTGGGCCGGCGAAAATGCAAGCTGGAAATCTTTGAAAGCGAAATGGTCAGTAGAGGTCATTACTAAGGCAAAATGTGCTCTACTTTTTAATGTGGTGCTCTTGCCGGACTCTGCTTGCCCTGCGAATTTCGAAACCAGTTGTCTCAGTATGACACCAGCTGTTCAGAGATTATGACGCACCCAGAAGTAGAACCTTGACAGCTTTCTTTCTCCTATCGTAAGCCTTCTTCGCCTCCTGAATGCCTTCGTCTATCTGTAGGGAGACACGCGTGGCCTCATGCTGCTGCTGCTCGCGTCGTGCGCGCTGCTCTGGAGACTCGTCGGGAGGGGGCTGCAACGCCTTTGCCAGAGGGTCGTCTTGCCGTTCGTCCTGCGGTGCATTGGCCTGTCCTTGTCCCTTAGCCATGGCGAGACGGAGCTGACAGACTAGATGGTAGGGGGAGAGAGGCGAGCGACGTGGCTATGCTTTGATTAGCCTCGTCTTTACATTTACGCAGTTAGTGGACTTAGCGATCAGCAATGTATACTTAATAAATAATCACGATCAGGACCAGGAAGGGTCGCCACCTGAAACACTGTCATCACGTTGTCATTGCGTTGGCGTTTCCATCATCTGAATGCGAATCTAGTCCTGACCATCTCACGCGCTAGAGACCGAACAGTCAAATGTTCGGAAACTGAGTGGCCAGAGTTACTGACCGCGTTGCACAGATGTTAGCTTCAACAGCCTCTCAGATCATTCACGCGACTGCAGTGCTGATAAGTGGTCCTCGACCAGTCCTCCATTCTCACAACATCCATCTTGCATCGCAGGATCCGGCATGCTGTACGTTGAACGCGATAGCCATAGGTTGGATCTGAGATGGGTTGCGTAGACTCGGAAGAATGAACGATTGTTGTTTGCCACAGGATTGTGTACCTTCCGACCTCGCCTGAGCTGGTGGCAGAGAGCCAATCGCATCTCCGCAAAATCGGAGATGCGGCGGAATGCTGCATCACTTCCTGATCGACATGGGCCCAGCGGGGCGCGCTCTGCACTCAGCTCATTGAATGGAAATGGAAAACGATGGATTGACGTAGTGAGGCGTGTACAGTTGGAAGGCGATATGGGCATTGTTCTGGAGTCCCGACAAAGGCACACATGACAGGGGAAGGATCTGCGGCCAGGGAAAAGAGGCTGAAGGATCGATGCTTCGATGAGGGGTCCTGCGAAAACATCAGCAGATCATATGCACGTTCTTAGAGGGCGAGCCTATCGAAGGTGGCTTAGCTCACGAATCTTTCCGACTGCGGTGGCAAACTTACCTGCATCAGTCCGGGAACCTCCTTCTTCGCCTGCGC
>JAXQKB010000267.1:0-19053 GCA_037042295.1 Irpex sp. Y119-03 | reverse complement strand
CACATAACATCCAATAAATATACTAATTTTTCTCTCCCGCTCGCGCGGGGCCTCTCCCTCAGTATTACAGCTGCTAAGTAACTCTTCAAGACCTTGTCGTTAGTACAAATGATGATTGCCATGATCTGTTGCCGTCCTCGAGCCTCTATGCATCATCATCCGAGCCGTCTTCACTTGCGATAGTCGGAGCGGAACGTTTTCGTCGTCCGCTAGCTGCCTTCTGTACCACTTCGGCCACACAGATGATGTCCCGTTGCATGGCTTGCAAGGATGAGTAGCAATCGAGAAACTCTGCGTGAACTTCGAGGATATCTTGGTTATGCGCTGCGGGGATCTTCTTGACAACTTCGGTAGAGCATACAGGGTCCAGTGATAGAACGACGTGTTCGCTGTGTAATGGAAGAAATACCGACGTCGTATTGGTACCGTCTAGATTTGTCACACTGGGTGACAACCAGTTGAGACCAGGCATCGGCACATAGATGAGAACAGCGACACGCGATAGATGGCTGATATCCAAGCACTCCTTAGCGTAATCATGTGTCGGCCTCTTGCCACCACCTTTCAGGTAAAGGACTTGGACTAGCGTATATCAGAACCGAGATAACAGTCAGCTCTTTACGACGCAAATGCAGTGTCAAAGCTAGTCACGGTAGTCTCCGAAGCTCACCTTGACCAAGATACATTTTCGAGCGATATACGCAGACAAGCCACGACCCGCAGCGCAGTGGATGAGCTTCGGATATATTTGCAGTGGTAAATCTGAGATTAGGCTTGCTGTCGAGTTCAAGACTACGATATGACAAGCGGTACTGCGGGAATGTACCACTTATGCCGACAAGATCTGTTGCAGGAGTGGCAACAGATTCGTCGTTATTATTGTCGACGTCATCCTGAAGGAGAGTAATACTAGCTTCAGGATGAACACCTTTCGCCAGTGCTTTCCACCGCGCAAGACGTGCTGAAGTAGAAGGCTGGCGTGCTTCGCTATCCGGGGTTGTGAGCGATGATGATATGCTGCTGATGATCTCCTTCAGAATGTGGCCTTTCAGCTTCGCCGAGTTTGCACCATGAGGTGGCAAGTAAGATGAGGGCGTAGACTCTGAGGTGGCTGGTGTCGAGCTCGCATCGCTAGCCGTGGTCGTCATGTTTTCAGCCTGCGAGAGGTCCTTGGCACGTCGATAACGGTAAGTGATGGCGCTGCGTGATTCGTCGGTCTCGTGTTTCCGCCTCAAGCTGATAGCTGCAGCGTAGTTGAAAGCGTGTGCTGTTCCAAAGTCGGTGCTCGTCGTTAAGTCTTGGGAGGCTGTCATGGCAGAGACTGCGGGCTGAGCACTGGCAACGTCCAAGGGAAACTTATTATAGTTATCATGCTTGCGAGCGACGTCTTGAAGATCCAGAAGAGAGAACTGAGGGTTATTCTGCATCTCCTTAATTACGTCTTCCCCAGTACGTCGAAACTGTTCGTCTTTGATTGCTTGCAACATGTCGGAGATCTGTGTACGCCACTGGTCTCTATCGCTGTCAGTTTCTTCTGGTTGAGCCTCGCTAAACGAAGATAAGTAAGATACATCCACACACTAAACAAATAGATACTCACATATGGAGATAATCGTGGACCTTTGTTGCGGTAGCCGCGATCCCCAGCCCTGTCATCTTTTTGTCAAATGAACTCGACCGTATACTGTCGACCTCCTCTGCATCTGCGTGGAGCACACTCAATAGCCTTCCTCCTGTAGTGTGCTCATCCTCGTCTTCTATATCTTCAAGTAGACAGTCTTCCTCCAGGCTCTCCTGATCTAAAGACGACTGCAAGGATTGGAGCGACTGATAAAAGGCCCTCGCATCAACAGCTTCCTGCCCAGTAGCCGCGTCCATACTGAGGATATGAAGCAAAGATGTGGCCTCGCCAAAAGCGTCTCGAGAAATGTGAGTGATTTGTTCATCCGATGGGTAGGTAGATAGGTTTACAGGGTCGACGCCTTTACTGTCGTACCAGGTGTGGTAATATCCTGCTCGCCCCTTCGAGCTGTCGGCTTGTACAGAGGCGGATCGGGACTTGGACTCTGCAGCAACTAGAACGGAGAGCTTCGGCGCCATAAGAATAAATTCAGCGAAGGTAAAGTCCTGCTGTATTTTTCGAGCACAGCCAAAGAAGTGTTCACATGTTTCTGTCGAGTGGAGCCATGGGAGAAGGGGAATCTCCGGAAAGAAGTCACGGTGGGCGAGTACGAGCATAATCATGGCCTTGATATAGATGTTAAGCACATCGTAGAGTGGGTAGGATATGAAATGAGTGTTGATAGCGCAGAATGAGTGAGCGGTGATGTATGTATGCCAACCCTCGATGAAGAAGTGACCTCGAAGGAGCATATGTATCCGCTCGTCATGTGTCAGGGTACGATTCTGCTGCGCATCAATCAGCTCTCCCATAATGAAGAGATAGATGATCAGACCAAGTTGTTGAGGCTGAGTCTTCGCCAGATATTCGATCACATCTGCGGACATGAGCCGCGCGGCCGCACGATCGTCCTGCTTGTCAACGCCCAGGACATCTGTCTTCAGCAGCGGTGAGCTCTTGTCCTCGATGATAGCTACAAGCTGGCCAATATGTACAACGTAACGCCCAAGGGTGACGATACGAGTGCCAGATTGCGCACCATTGCGCGCATTCTTCCGCCAGTGTTTTCCATCATTGATCACCAGTTGCGGTTTTCCGCTGTCGGTACGAATCGCCCGGAACACAAGAGGTGGCAAGTCATGCGCACTGGGGTGCGGAAATGACCACTTGAGAATACGATTCGAGGTGATTGCTTCAGACTGAAGCGAACGAGAGACTGTACGTTCAACAACAGCGCCATCTGTGTTGTAAGACAGCGTGTGCAGGTCGCGCTCGAGAAGCTTCGTGTGGACAGAGTCATGCCAAAGACGAAGTTGATCAGCGGGAACTGTATTCGAGATTGGCATCGATGCAAGAAGGAAGGGTGGGATCTTTGACAGTGGAATACTCAGGAGCCAGACGCGAACCTGAGAAACAGAACTCAGTTATTCTTCGCACTGAATCACAGAGGTTATTGATCACAAGTCACCTTAGTAGCCAGATTCTTGGGCGGTACAGTAGAGCTCTTGTTAATCAATTCGTCGTAGCTTCCGAATGTCTCAATGGTCCCGTGCATACCAACCAAGTACCAGACGTCGCCACTTTGGAAAGTATCCAGCGCGGGAGTCAAGCATGTGTCGTCCGCGCCAAGTACAAGAGGCCCATTGTACCCCATGTCCTCCAACCATCGAAGAGCGGCGTCGAAGTTTTTGTCTTGGATACCAGGAACAAACCGTCCAGACTTCGCACGGTGCGCTCTAACAGATAGTTCCAGTGAAATTGATATTGTGCTGTATGATCAAATACTCACCCCATGCTTCGTAGACTGCGGCCCCCACCAAGCTCATTGGTGAGTGTCCTGTACGCCCGTGGGGACGTAAGTGCCAAGATAGTGAAGACGCGGTCCACGCTAGCATCGTACTTCATGTTGGTAAGCTTCTTCCCCTTGAATTGCCGTTCCTCGATCTTCATGATCATCTCTATAATGCCAATGAAGACTTCAAAATTATCGTATCGTCCGCTTGCCATTCGCTGCGCAAAGGTTAGCCAGCGACTCTTTCCTTGATCCTGATCCAAGTAGAGTATTAGGTGATATGTATTTGAGGAGCTCAAAGGAATACTTACGAGCTCAGAGAACTCCTTCACGTCTTCATGCCGCATGTAGGACTGCCCTATTATGGGGTTCCTGTAAGAACGAGGCGTGAACTTAGATTTTCCTTTAGCTGCACCCTTCCTCGAGAGACTGTTACGAAAGCCTTTGTGACGAAGCAAGCTGGTACAACTAAAGCAGGGAATAAGATCCCCACTGGCAGAAACTGCTCCCTCTTTGGTACAGCCAGCGGCGTATACCGTGAGGGTAGTATGCTGGTTGAACCATGCTGCACGAGTACGCTCAGCAGCGAGTACCTTCTTGTTAAGCTGCTTGGTAGTAAGTGGCTTTCGTGTTGAACGGGACAAACGATTCTCCTCTTCCTTTCGGAATTGTCGTAGCAGCTTGTATCGTGGAGGAGCACCGCCAGATGGTACAACCGTGCGTCGAAGATAGCGAGGAATACGGTGGTCGTCGGATTGGCCAAGCCCAGGGCACGGGCCTTTCTGTGGACGGTGCGTACTCTTCTTCGAGATCGGAGTGAAGCTGAACAGCTGGCGCTGCTTTCCTCTGGGCTTGCTGCAGTTGTCACGATGCGACTGCGTCTTGAGATGGTCATGCCAGCGTTCTGTTGTTGGATGTGCCTTATCCTTCCGCATAGTGACATACTTAGAGCAAGGCGGGCACCATACTTGAAGACGATCGCGCCGATGAAACTCGGCAGACGGAAACTCCTTACGGATAGCTTCCTGGAACTTCCGAAAACTCTTATCCTTCCACCAAGACGGCTCAGACATGTCCGTGGTCGAAGAAGCATGTTTCTTAGTATTAGATATAGCCTAAAATGAGTGAGCATTGAAACCCGCCACAAGCGTTGCAGGAGTACTTACCTGAGTTGCGATCATGTCCTTTTTAGGCAATGATTTCGAAACCACTGCGCGGGCGTTAGCCTTCGATCCCACCGCCTTCTTCTCTGCCACCATGTCCAACTCTCTTTCATCCTCCGTACAGTACTCATCCGAGTCACTGAACTCAAGATAGCCTGCCAACATCACACCCATCCCAGTGCTCGGAAGAACATCAAGCACTTCCTCCGACCTGTAGTCTACCGCTGCGACCTTCGTTGACGTCGAAGTTTCGGAAGGCTGGCTCGACATTGACGATGTCACTGTGCGCTCTTCAAATAACGGCTTAGGAGGTTCTGGAGGAGACGATGGTATGGGAGTAGTAGGGCTCTAAAACATCGTAAGTTGCTAATTCATCTATCTGAAGCCGCACTTACCTGTGAGCCCATGGCGATACATCTCTCATAGTACACGGCTCTTGAGTGGCGTGGCTTCCAAGGGCTCCACACAGGTGCTGTAGGGATAACACGCCTATGTATAGCATTGATCGTAGCTATACCACAGGAGTGGCCGTCCTGCTGGCCCCGGATGGGCAGACCATTCTTGTTGACTGCCCAATCATAGTCCGGAAGGTACGTCTTCAGCCACGACTTCAGTCCGTCAAGCAACCTCTCCTTTGCTTCCTCCAGACGTCGCATCGGCATCGAGTCGCCGATGGAAATGAAGCGAGACTCGAGATCTATCTCCAGAGCAATCCAGTGGAGATTCTCAAGATTGCAAGGCATGAGAAGTCTCCGAATATTACCGTGCTGAAGACGTCGCCCCCAACCCATCCCGGTAGAGCTATTCTTGATACCTTCGGACACATGATATGCAAGCAGTGTGCTGGCAATATCAATGTGGTCGTTCGTATCCACCATAGCTTTCTCTTGGCGCACCGTGTCGAGCGCAGCGTCAATGACATCGTCGTCGAGCCACTTCGAGGAAAACAACATCTCCGCGAGATGCTTGCTTGAGACGGCGTTGTTTAGAAGTAGAGGTAAGCCCCCGGACAGCTGTGGCGAGCTATAGACTCATTCAGTTTCTTGGTCACGCCGAGGTGGGTTCAGTTTTATTAACGTACCTAAGGATCGCGCCGTTGACTTGCTCACAGAATACTTCGCTCCAGCTCTCCTCAAGTGCAGCCTTCTTCACCCAGCCGAGACAGGCTCTCCAGAACGCCTGCCGTTCGTACATTAGATCTCCCCACTTCCAAGCTTGTATGGTCGATAATGGGAGATACACCCCGTCCCTCGTCGGATGCTGGACAGACTGTACATGGTCACGGATCGCCTCTGCCAGTGCGCTATCAAGGGCCCTGCATAGCCTGGTATGTGGAAGCAAGAGGCTGTCGATGGTGGACATCTCAGACGTCGGCTGATGAGTACTGAGCCACTCATTGACTTCGAGAGTGATCTTTCGACTGCCAGGCCGGCGCGGTGCTTGGATTTTGAGAAATTCGGCGACAGGCAGCGCTGGCGGTGGCTTCAGATGTACTAGAAGTGAGGCAGGTGACTGACAAGCCTCGTATGCTGCATCTGGCTCTGTAGACATAGCAGTGTATGGTTGTGTAAGGTCGTGCACAGTGTACTCAGACTGAAGGCGAGACTACCGCAACTATAGCGCTGGTCTTGAAAATAGATATATTGTGTTCTTGCGGATCGCTAGCTACTAGACAGGCAAGCAAGTATGACGACCGAATAGCATGTTCTACTCGGAGCTGTCGGTTTGTCGGGCGGGGAACGGTGATGCGCCAGCCCATATGGGCCATATCCGGGACTTTCTACCCCGAACCTAGGGCAGTCCACGCCTATACCGGGACAAAATGGCATATAACATGCCCGCTAAAAATGCTCCAAATCCGGGACTTTCGACAGATTTTCGCAATTTTTGCGGCCTGCGGCACCCCCAAATCCGGGACTCCTGGCACATAGGCTCTGGGCGCATTATCAGGGGTCCTGACGCGTCCGCGGTGGCGTTTCCTCAACTGGGTCGAGCTCGGTCCGGACTCCGTTCATCTCCCTGCCTTCCTCGACGACCACGACGACCGTTCTTCGCCTACTTTCTTGTATTACATACACGCATGATGATGTACATATGTGAGGTGAGCTCACTTATAGCCACGATCGCTTCCGCCATTGACTGTCTGACTAGCTGACTGACTGTTTTCTCTTCCCGTCCACCAGAGCTGTATGTGCTCGAAGGCCATGTTATATCCCGGCGTAAGACCAGACGTTGCTGTCCTACACGTCCGTTTCTCCCGTCTTCAACTACTCGGTGTATGAACGCTTCTGTATACATACAGCACCCTCGTCATTCAATGTATGCGTGCGGTAGACTCATCCGAATCTCGCCGTCACGAACGTTTCCTGGTTTCCAAACAACCCCACCGTAACGGGTCACCGGGCACGGAGGAACGAGCGATGGAAAGAAAGGTGAACGTTCGTCGGACAACGGTGAGTAACGATGACGGTACTTGCTCCCCCACGAACTCACTTTCGTACTCTACCAAACTTTAAAGGCTTTGCTTCATCTCAAGATAGAACCTCGACATGACAAACTCAACGTTTGATGGAGCTCATGTAGATTACGACGACAAGTGCGTACACATCTAACTTCCTTGCAGAACTCTCGAGACACCATGGATCCTATATTATTTGCCCTTCAAGTTCACGGCACGTCCCTGGAAGAAGTCGCAAATGAGCTGTCCCCGTCTCTACCCCTCATACTCTCGACATCCTACTCGACTTCAGGCCCCTCCGCTCTTCAACGCTCCTATGAGCCCCTTCTTTCCTGATATTCGCCAGACAGAGATGTCCGTCGTCGACAATCGGAGAACACGAGTATGGACGGGCACGTTGAGTGCACCCGCCAGAGTGCCCAGCCATGAGCACGAAATAAAACGCAGAAAGCTCGCGTGCATCGTATCGTGTCATTGACATAGCCGTCATGGAGAACATCTTATAGAGCAGAACGAAGATGACGAATTGTCTGCTCCTCGTCGATGCATATGCCGGCGGACGGATCACTGCCAAAGAACTGGATGTGGCAGTAATGAAAGTCGGTGAGTTATCTGTCCGTACTACCATTCGACGTTCATCCTTCTGTTGCGGGTATGTTTTTTGAATTCCAACGAGTACGCCTACC
Source organism: Irpex sp. Y119-03 (assembly GCA_037042295.1). NCBI lineage: Eukaryota > Fungi > Basidiomycota > Agaricomycetes > Polyporales > Irpicaceae > Irpex > Irpex sp. Y119-03. The sequence continues at coordinate 11,333 of JAXQKB010000267.1, read as the reverse complement.
GGGTATCAGGCACTACAGTACTCGTCGATGCGCACGGACGCGCCGCGATGAAGAGGATCAGGTGTCGCTCCGAGTGGGGCATTGGACCCGTCAGTCTACCTTGCGCTGTCTAATATATCGTCTCCCTGGCAAGTGTCTCTCCGTGGTCCTCCGTCGCGATGTGTGTCGGTCTTATCGACCCAAGGGGCGTCTCTAGGAAGTAGTCAACAACGGGCATCCCTCTCCCCTCTCCCTCTCTCTGCGTAATCTAGGCTTTCAATGACCTGTAGATCACCTTCAAACCGGATCCCACAACCAAGTACTTACTACTAAGCGCGATTGGCATCGCAGCCGTGAGCGGCGGGAGTCTGAACATCGAACAATCTCACTCTTGCGAGGCCAGAATGCTCCTTCGTAAACATGTTTAATAGCATTATTCATTCGACGTATAATATACATGACGTATAATATACATTTGGCACACTCGATACCGTATTTGCCGACGACCAGAACCCCGCATGCTCATTCTTGTATCATCTCTGCTGTGGGTCCTCGTACCAGCTGTGTCGGGGGGTCGTCCTCGATTACGTCGTGCTCGTTGTTGCCGCTACGCCGATTACGCTAGACTAGCGTGAATGTGAGTGTCGAGGACGGTCAGAAAATGTATTGTCCGTAGCCCCGAGAGTCGTGATGATGAGAGGAGTACGATCGATAGGGGGAGCGATGACATTATGACACGGAGAGTGCCTCAAAGCGTGCAGCTAGCCATAATAATACGCGCGTCGAGTGCACTTGGGCACATACACAGCGTTACGGGCGAGCGACGTGAGGGAACGAGTACTGGGTCGCCTATAACCAGCCTGCCGCGTTGTTGTGGTGGGCTGATTGCTTGTGACGACGACTAGGGTCCTTGGATGCAAGAATGTGGGGGACGGCATATCGCCGTAAGAGACCACCTCCCTGTACGAAGGAACGAGAATCGTCAGGGGGGACTGCGAGCACACGAGATGTACGAGATAACTTACTGTCTTAAAGGAGCATCATGACCGCATATAGCGGGGTATTCCCAGGTCCTTCTCGCACAGTCACAGGTACCAGCCAGTCGCTCTACGTGTAGCCCGAAAAGCCACACAATTCGAACTTGTTGTCGATTGAGACCGCAACGTTTGACGTCAAGTGGTGAGGGGATAGCACTGCCATCACATATTGTCGTCGACGGTGGCAGACGGTGAAGCACGAGAATTTTCATTCGGGGATAATTCCACGCGCGAGACAGCCTGAGCACGTAGATTGACTGTCACATATGCTTCAGCGGAAGTCTTCAGGGCCACGAGACGATAGAAAACGTAGCCGGTAAGACGACCACTTATGTTTTGGGATGGATCAGGGACTATATGAGTGTTTGTTTTCGCGTCGTCCAGGTCGTTACCGTGGCCAATCTACTTGTTGAACCGAGAACGAGGCCAGAGTCGTGAGAGAGGACGTCGGCGTCACTCGTGCCTACGAACGCAGCTTGCTACGGCATCGGAGAGGTTCTACAGGAGCCCTTGAACCCGCCTTACCTGTCCGAGGATGCGTGGGCAGGAGTGGAGTGGCGCTACGAAGACTGGTGTGCAGGTCCACGAGCATGTCGTCTGAGTCACCGATGGCGTAGAAAATATGTTAATTCGGAACTTGAAGACCGTCTGAGACATAAGGTAGAGTAGAGCGAGTGAAGTCTTAAGACGGCTGGACACCAGAGTCGTGGAAGATGTTACACAAGGTGGGCAGGTATGGGCTTGATGGAGCGAGTTGCGAGATGAATCGCAAGTGAACAGGGAGAGCGCATTCGCGCGAGTGAATAGGGAGTTCGCGTTCATGCAGTGGGCGGAGAGTAACAAACACGTTGAGGGAAGTCCAAGTGGGGGAGGAAACGGTACAAGACATCAAGGAAAGGTCTCAGTGAATACGCGACGACTCACCCACTCAGAGTTCTTTACGGCCTCCTTTCCCATATGATCCCGTCCGCTACAGCTTCAAGTATACAGGTTAAGACGATTGCATCATCCGTGTGGTTGTCGGCGTCGTTGCAGTTAAGAGCACCCTGGAGTGGCGTTCGGCGAGCGAGGAGCATAGCGCATTAATATTGGTGCCAAGTCTTATTGCGTAGGGCTGATCTGATCACTCGAGTAAGTCCAGAGGTACTCGAGGAGGTATGACGAGGCACTTACTGAGCTTTACTGAGTGAGAGCAAGCGGAGACATGGAGGTCGTGCGTTGAGCTGCAAGGACGAGCTGCCCTCGGATCCTTCGACGAGTCGGTGCAGACGCCACGACCCATCTTGCTGCGAACCTTCATGACATTGTCTAGAACGTCGCAACTGCAACCTGCGTTGGTACGGAGATGTACTGTTACACGGCCAACGCGTCCGATTTTTCACCCTCGGTCCGCCCACTTGTCTTCTCTTTCGATGTCGCATATATAAGACTCTTTCGGGGCGTGTTTTGGCCTCTACTTTCCCGTTCTTCCTCGACGACGACGACGACTTCTACCACTTCCACCCTCTCTCCCCCGTTACAACGACAATCATGCCCGAAAGAATGATGAAAGCTCTCTGGTATCTGGTATAGCGAGGTATGTCTTCGCGAACGCCTTCGACGCGCTCGATGTCTACTGATCTCTACCTCCTTGAACAGCCCAAGAAGTTCGAAATCAGGGAGGTACCGATCTCAAAGGGCGGCAGCGACGACATTCTGCTCAAAGGTACGATAATCGTTTGCGTTATCGTCGTGATGATTTCACCGACACCCTACCACCTCAACCAGTCTGTGAATGCGGTGTATGCGGCATGAATGGGCACATCCACGGCGGTGAATTCATCCCAAAGTTCCCTGTAAGCCGCCGTCTCCCTGTTCGCATACAATCGTCTTCTTCAGGTGCTAACCAGCTTTCTCCAGTGTAACGACGATCTCGTAGTTGATTCCAGGACACGAAGCTATCGACGAGGTGGTTGGAGTGGGCAAGGACGTAAAACACTTCCAATTGGGCGATTGTGTGGTCCCGACATTGCGTGAATCGTGAGTTCTCTATGAGGTTCCGTTCGCTTCGAGGCACGTACTCACGTTCGACGCTTAATTGACAGTGCGACGATTTCTTCTACTGCCGACGAGGAGACGCACTCCTCTACGAGAGCTCGGTGCACAAGGCGAACACATGACGGAGGCTTCGCGGAATACACTGTACAGTACGTACACGATCGAGGATCCTTCGACGATCCCGTTCATAGCTGATCTCGTCCTTCTTTCCTCCGTCCGTTTAGTCCGCAGAAGAAGTGCTACAAGATCCACAACCTCACCGACGAAGAATCCACTCTCCTCGAACCCGCCGCATGTGCCATCCACGGCCTCGATAAGCTCAGCCCCCAAGTCGGCCTCGATGTCCTTCTCCTCGGTGCCGGCCCAACAGGTCTGATCCTGGACCATCTCCTCCAGCTGAACGTCACACACCGCGTCGTCATCGCCGCCCCCAAGGGCATAAAGATGGACATCGCTAAGCAGCTAGAGGCAGGTGACGAGTACGTCGAGCTCGACCGTCAAAACCCGGGACCGCAGTGGGAGAAGCTGAAGAAGGACAACCCATATGGGTTTGATGTGGTTGTGGAGGCGACGGGTGTGGAGAAGATCGCGCAGGATAGTATTAACTATGTGCGACGGGGAGGCACGATTATGATCTACGGTGTGTACGAGAACAAGGCGCAGGTTCACTGGCCACCGAGTAAGATCTTCGGTGACGAGATCACGGTACGTCCTAACCTTCCTTCATCATCTTCGTACGGTAGCTTACGATATGTGCGTATGATATCGCAGATCCTCGGGTCGTTCTCGCAAGCATTCTGCTTCCCCCGTGCCGTAGCCTACCTCGACGGCGGCAAGGTCAAAGTAAAGGGTATGGTGACGGACGTGTTCAAGCTCGAGGATTACCAGGCCGCGCTCGATAAGATGAACAGCCGTACGGCGCTCAAGATCGCTATTCGGCCTTGATCACCCTCTGGTCTTCGCTGGCTCGTCGATTGTATGACCCTGCGTCGAGAGGGGAGGGGGTAGGGTCGTTCGCGGCGAACGACGGCAGTATGAATCTGTTTGTATCGCATCAGTTGTCGCTGTGTAGTAGATGAAATCGCTTTCGACTGTTATAATTATACCATCTCACGTTTCGATCCAATGCTGTGTGCATTGAAATTGTAGTGTCCCGCAAGCAATAAGCCTGAACATCATGCAGTAGGTATACGCGTTTGCAGGCTGATCGTGGTGACACTAGCTCAAGGCGCTTAAATGTTGGACTTGAACCACGACGTCCATGATGCAACTCTCGTGGATTCGACTCGACTTTTCCACTCGTGCGCATTGTAAAGCTCGTGGTGGGTAGTTACGGTATGTTCCATGCAACTAGTACTGTTCTCTATTGCGACGCTCTGTTACTGACATACACTTCCTTAGCAGTCCCTACGTCGCTGTATGCGCCACCTTGAAGCCTATCTGACGCCGTGAACGAGGCTGACTGCGCTCCTGGAAATGGGCATCACCGACTTGCGGAAACATGGCGTTGGACGCTGTGCATCAATCTGGACAATGGGAGTGCAGAGCCATGTTCAACACGCGGTGGACATGCGATAGCAGTGAGGACTGACTCTCAGGCTACCAGTGCGTTCTTCCTCCCTCTCTCTCCTCTCTTCCTTCCTCCCAACTCTCGTCTTCAACATCGCACTATACATCTCAAATCGCTGAATTTTTACTCACAGAACTTCTATTCTTACAGAACGCTCGTAGAACCAAGATGGATTCTCCGAAACCCAAGTCGCCTGCAAGTATGGCTCACGAGCCTGGCGGCACGCCTCCCACCCACCTCACAGGCGTCGGCAGCGACGACACAACCAGGTCGCCGTCTAATGTCCCTCCCTCCGTCGAACCCACTGTCTCTCCTGGCGAAGAAAGGTTGTCGGGCGCTGTCCCTGGTGGACAACGTCGTGCTTCGCTCGCGGATGACACAACCCCACGTTTCTCGGCTGCAAATTTCTCCATGGACGCTGCGCACATTCAAGCTGTGCCCACCACTATAATCCCTACCTCGGATATCCCCTCGACCGTTGTCCCTGGTGGACAGCGTCAGGTGTTGCTCGCGGACGACGCGAACCGGCTCTCTACTGCCGTGGGCGATGATGCGTCTTTCGAGCTCGTGCACAATCAAGCTGTGCCCTCGAACTCGAACGTTGGCTCGGAGACTACGTCTGATGTTCGTAGATCACTTCCCGCCTCCCTCGCGGACGACGTCGTCCGGCCCTCCCCAGTCATTGCGTCCGGCGTGGGGCTTGAGCACAATCAAGCTGCGCCTTTCGAGCCCACGGCGGGCCCTGCACGTCGAGGCTCGAACGTCCACAGTGGGCGTAGCGTACCACGTCGCGCGTCCGTTCAAGTCGTGGACGACGTGTCTACCTCTTCCCCTCTCGCCGATTCCCTTGTTGGACTTTTGCACACTCAAGCTGTGCCTTCCATCGAGTCCTCCATCGGCCTTCGCTCGACTGCTGGCGTCGTTCAAGAACGTCGTGCGTCAGCTGCGACTGATGCGAGCTCCTTCTCTTTCCCTTTGGATTCTTTTGCAGATACGTCGCACAATCAAGCTGTGCCTTCCGGAACATGGCCGACCGACGACCTTGGTCCCTCTACTTACCCCGCCGCTGCACATCATGTACTAGTTACAGACGATGCAGCCCCTCTCATAGGCAAATCCGGTCACGTCGCGCATCAGCGGGATGATGCTTTCTATGAGCATGTCGAGGGTTCCGGCACTCCATCGAGTGTGTCTTGTCGCGCCTCGCTTCACGCTCTTGCGGGCATCGGCCAGTCCATGCACGTCGCCGCGGAAGCTACCGCAAGTTCAGACACCTCGCCACCGATACCATCCCTTTCTCGTGATCGCTCGAGTGATGAGCATTGTGTCAATGCCCGCTCATCTATTGCCGTTGAGCCGTCAAGTCAGATTGATGCTGGTTTGATGCATGAAGTGGGCGCTGCTGCCTGCCGCCTTCAGGAGGCTGCTGCATCACTCACAAATGTTGCTGCATCGCTTGCAGAAGCTGCTGCTCTCCTCTCCAAGGCCGGGGTGGTCTCTTTGGCCCCTTTGCATGAGCAGCCCTGTGGTGTAGGAGCTCAGATCACATCCTCTTCTACACTGCTAACTGATGTTGGCCAGATTGAAGACAGTCCTCGTCAAGCTGTACACAACGGACAGGGTCAGGTTCACACGGATGTCCAGAATCCTTTGCAGGCTCAAGGTACTCCTGAGGTGAAGCCTGACCCGGCTCTTGTTGCTGCACTGACCACTGCAATGGGTGAGCCTACTGGTTGGGCTGCCATTGAGAAGGCCATGACCAACTATGATCGGGAAGAAATTGGTGGTTACAAGGAAGATATTGATTCACTGTTAACCTTTGTGAGTTTTCCAAGGCTTCATTAGTATTCCGATACTGTCCACTGACACCACATACAACTTCTGCCAGACTGGTCTCTACTCTGCAGTCCTCACTGCCTTTGTCATTGTCTCCTACCCTCTCCTCCAGGTTCAAGATCCCTCATCTGGTTCCATGTCCACCCTCTCCTCATCCCCTTTCCAGCCTCCGATCTCTGCCATCCGCATCAACATCCTCTGGTTTGCCAGCCTTGTTATCAGCTTAGCCACTGCCTCCTTTGCCATTCTTGTCAAACAATGGCTGCGGGCCTACATGGCCTTTGCCACTGCTTCACCACAGGGTCAGCTCCGAGTCCGCCACTTCCGCCGCAATGGGCTTACTGCCTGGCGAGTCTTTGGAATTGCATCCTCTCTTCCCCTTCTCCTCCAAATATCACTGGCTTTGTTCTTTGCTGGCCTGTGCATATTCACCTGGGATGTGCACCCCACTCTGGGCAAAACCACTCTACCCCTTGTTGCTACATGGGCCTTCCTGTTCCTGGCGGTCACTATCACTCCATCATTCACTGCACGCTGTCCATATACAACACCAGCTCTTGCAGGAATCACCAGTTTTCTGCGCACTCACTTGTACACCTCTGTTTTGGTCATAGTCATGAAGCACATTCCTCACAGAATTTCATCGGTGTTGTACAATGTATTTGATTGGATCACGGTGTATGACTGTGCTTCCTTTCTGATACCAATGTACAATCTCTTCAAAGATGCTACTTCTTACCTGGAGAAGTATGAGACTCCTAAGCCAGTGGAGGAAGTGAACATGCAGAAGGATGTACAACATGACTTGGAGATTTTAGCCACTGCAGATGCATTGCAAGCAGATGACCGTCTTCTTGGGACCACCATCAAAAGTGCTCTAGAGCAAAGTGACAGTAGCTGGACTCAGCTTGTTGAGTTCAGTGTACAAATCATTGGCAACCGCTTACCTGTAGTGGATAATAACACAAATCTTCAGCAAATTGCCAACAGTTATCATCAACTCCCATCTGATGCAAGAAAGGCTATCAATTTGATCTTTCAATCAGTTGTGGCTGCTAGGGCAGCCGGAGGAGGAGCTACTGTGGTCTTTTCACAGAACCAGCAAATGATGGCTCGATGGGCATTGTGCATTGTCTTAAACATCAATGATTCCCAGCCACCTTTTCTTTCCTTAGGCACCAATACCAAGCAAATCATTAGGATCAGGTCACAGATTTCACAAACTGCTGTGAAAAAAACATGGCAGATGAAAAGTCTTGAACTTGCATCCAAGTTATATGATTTAGCAAACATCAAACTTGATGAGGTTGAAACTGTGCAGGATCTAACAGTCCTGCAGTTTCTTTCCTTGGTCTTATTTCAATCCCACAAAGGCCACACAGATGCAGAACAGAAGCTTATGCAACACAGCCTTACTCTGCATTTTACCAATATCTGCCAGATCTTAGAAGCTGTGTACACAAATGACGATGGTAATGTTTTAATTACAGCTTATTATACTTTAGAGTGTTTAACATTCAGCTTTGTCCTTCAGATATCCATCAATTGTCAAATGTTATCCACAGTATTGTGGACTATACCAACAACAACTTCAAAAGCCTGAAGGCCACAGAAATCCTGAAGCTCTCACTACTCTCTGTGAGAGTGATGTATGGGAAAATTCATGACAATCTGGATAGTAGGCCAAGATGGTCTTCCAATGAAGCAGCACAATGGAAGCGCATTTTTATCTGGCTTGCTCATAGACTATTGTGGGTGCATCCATTTAAAGATCTTTCACCAGATGAACTTGCAGCATTACGACAACTTGCAAGATCTGGCTGGGGAGAAATCCCTGATCAAACAAAAGGCTCCTCACAGACAGTCCTGCCTCTTCCGGACAATTTCTACCTCATGCTTTGGAGAACTGCTGGAGAGGATTTGTCACAGATCCCTAGCCAACATTCTCAGCTGCTGCAAATTGCACACATGTCAAGTGATGAGCGAGATGCTATTTGGAGCAAAGGATTGGAGATGGCTGGGGCATACCTGAACAACTCAGGAAACCTGTATCCACATGGAACTGAGGATGATAATGGTTATGAAGTTCAAGACATCAGGACAAGTGCATTGCCCCAAGACATCCAAGACCCCATTCTCAATAACCCAGGAGCTGATGCATATGAAATTGGTCCTTCCAGAGGATTACAACCCAGGCTACCTGAGGACATCTCTGTAAGTTTCATGTTTTGCCATCCATCTTATGAACTCTCATGACTCACTGTGTACACTGCATACAGACTGTATCACCTTCATGGTCTGCAGCCCCCTCAGAGGTTGGAGTGAGATCTACAGAAGCAACTGAGCAATATTCCCTGTCCAGACCAGCACCAGCCAATGACAGCCAGCCTGGTCAATCACCATCTTCCATGTGAGTTCAGTCATCTGAGAGCAATCCAGTTTAATTTGACTTCATGTGATGTAGCCATGAGACAAGCCAAGATTCAGAACACAATGGCCCCATACCGAGTGAGAGCATTGATGGCCGAGATGATCTTAAGGAGGTAAGTCAGGTTTGCAGCCACATCTACCAGAGAAAATACTCACTACATACCCTCTATAGCTTCAACCAGAAGGAACACCCATGGAACTGCCTGAAGAGGTAGAGGACCTTGCAGGCATAGCGGCACACCAAGCTTCGGCGGAGGGTGGAGCCACTTCAAGCATTGCTGAGCGGCTTACCACATCAGCAAGTTTGCCTACAGGTGCTCGTGATGAGACAGTAAGCCGCAGATTGCCCTTGTATACACCACACAATGCAACTCACTAATATATCTCCCGCAGATCCTGGCCGAGGCTCGAGATAACTCGCAGGTCACCGCAGATGGTACACGAGCCGACACAATGTCAAATCACACAACACCCTCGCTTCGTGACAATGCCGTGGGGGAAGACGACTCACAGCACGCAGACAATATTACCACTGTGGCGGAGAGCGCACACACCATCCTTAGGTATGTCCCTAATTTGATATATCAAAAGCAAACTGAAACAGAACTCACAGATCCAATGCCGAGCCGAACCCAGATCGCACTCGTGCAGACATAGAAGTCAATACTGGAGGACAGGAGCAAGCGGCGAAGGCGGAGGAGAGGGCTCTGGACTAGAGGAATAAGTGATGTCGAGCACAATGACGACGGCCTGCGCATATCAGGAATAACTTGTTTCGGGCGACGAGTCGTGCTTATCTCGGTTGCATGTATCGTTCCGTGTTGTCTGAATGTTTGTATTTGATCGTTGTATGCTGAATGTATGCTGCTTCGTCCACGCAGAAGTCGCTGCGTGACGATCGAGTTCATGCGAGGATCCGGGAGTCGTTGAAGTATATTCGCTAAATAGGAAAAGATATGTCGAGGGGTAATATACACGTCTATAAGCTACGTGGATGGTTAGTCGGTAGAAGGAGCATTATACGAGAGATATCGCCACGACGCACCTTCAAGCTTCATCCGTTTCCAACCCTCTGCCTCCGACAGCCTTCCCGTAGACCTCTTCTCCATTGCACGAAGCGTTCGAAGCTTCATACTCGGAACACAGTTCGTTCGCGGTCCATCGTGCAACATGTGAGCTCGTCGTTGGGTTCTGAGCGGGTCTGTCGATAGCGACAAGGATCCAAGTCAATGACTTACGCAGGTACGCCGAAGGTCGTACTTAAGAGACTGCCAATGCGTAGCGTTTATAGTGGGTCACGTTGGTAGAGGACAAGAGGCCCCATTGATTTGTGTAGGGTTGGTTGAGCACAGAATGGCCATGTGGGGGCGAGACGAAGGGAAAGCCCCTGCAAGAGTCGAGGAAGGGAGAGAGCGAGAGGAGCTGGTGTTGGTTGGAACATGTGATTTTCTCGTCGCGATTTCGCGTCGATGTACGAGTGCACGGAGTCGAGAGTAGGCAGCGAGTGAGAGTATTCGTCCGTCGATGGGCGAAAGCGCGTATGAGCGCGGCAGTAGTGTTTGTAGTAGAAATCTACTAGTCTTATGGGCGAACAGTGGCGGTAGCACATACCGAGTCATCTTCATAGTAGGTCGCACCCCGTGGTCGCTCTGTGTGGCACACACGTCGCACCATCTTAACGACGTCGACCGGGGTCCTATTGAGCGCATTGCGATCCGTTCAGAGGCGACAGCCGCCGCGTTGGATGATATCTGCCTTGAACGTGGTCTACGAAGCGACAGTAGGAAGGAGGTGTGTTTCTGAATACCAATAGAGTGAAGCAATGGCGCGAATCGCAGCATGCAGACAGACGGAGCCGGAGTAGATCATAGCCATCTTACACGGGGGACAAACGTCGACGCGGCCGACGAGGCTGCAGCAGAAAAACACGCTCGCGGCTCGCCAGCGGAAAGCGGTAATGGATTAGAGTATAGTCCAAGTCCGACCAGCAGACCCACAGCAGTACGGTACTGTGCAGAGCCTATGTATCGTGAGCGAGGTTGAGTCAAGCGACTCAGAGATGGAGCGACGGACCGTACGCTTCACAACGTCTCCAGGCCGACGCGTTTACCCTCTCCAGTCTTCCCTTGATAGGTCCATGAGTGAGAATACGTCGACGTCGAAACGTTTGAAGAGCGAGTGAGAACGGATGGTGGTCGTCGTCACGAGAGAGAGGCTGAGGGCGCGTCTGTGGTGGCGTTTCGCACTCAACTGGTGCGGTCCGAACTCCGCTCACTCTTCTTCCTCGATCGACCACCACCTACCACTGCAGTTATCGTGTCGTACCCACCAAACACGATGTGTAGTCTGTGAGAGAGGTAGGTTTGATTGTAGCTACGAATGCGTCGATTATTGGCCGACTGATCACTTCATTCTTCTTCCAACAGCCACTAAATCTCCAAGGG
>JAXQKB010000266.1:0-66547 GCA_037042295.1 Irpex sp. Y119-03 | reverse complement strand
ATACACACCTTGACCTCGAACCACCACCATCCCAAGTTAGACGCCCGCACCGTCTAGCCTATTCCTTCCCTCGCATCCACACACCCCCATTCACACACTCCACCAAAATCGCCTCCATCGAGGTCCGAAGGCCTAGCAGGCCGCTATGCGGCTTAGGTCTCTCGGAGTCCGACGCTGCCAAACCCCGAGCTGGAGGGGCCAACGCAGCGTCCAGTGCTGTGCCCTCCAAGCACCCTCGCTCTGTCCCTTCTAGGGCAGAGCACCTTAGTGCGGATACCGCCTTGCCAGTTGTCTGTCTCTACAGTCGACCAGCGGGCACTAGGAATTGTCCTCCCGCCTCGGGAGGATTGAAACTCATGTGGCCTCGTCAGGAGGCGGATTGGGACAGTGGCGTGCCACTGCGTTATGGTGAAGCGAGAAAGGACAGTTTGTGCGTACCTGGCTGCATAGTGTACAATGCATACGATTGTCCCCATCCCCATTATCAATACAAAGCTTCTTTACACCTTTGTGCTCTGTGCCAGATGTGGCCCATGAGTGTGTGCAGGTGGTTAAAGGTCACAGATACGACGTCGCCAGGTTTGAGTCAGTTCCCCCAGCACCTCTCACTGAACCATCACCTTGCTCTTAGCCTTACCGCAACCATGCCCGACACCTCCACCCCAGCCATCGCGCCGGCCAATAGTTTGGCTGATACCCTGCAAACTGCGATTGTCAACGCGGCCAATGACTTCAAGACACTTACGTCGACCTTGAAGGCGTTCGAGAGCGCTCTCAAAGACTTTGTCAATGTGTCTGCCTCGGATGCGAACTCCGTCACCACTGCGTTCTCGAGCGCACTCGGCAGTCTGTTCAATACTTGGGCGGGGCTGGTTCAGGCTCACGATGGCCACCTCCAAGTGCTCCTCCCCCCCTCCCTCCAGCAAGCGAAGGACGCAATCGAGAGGGCGGACAAGCTCCAGGAGCGGCTCACCTACGTTGAGAGTATTAATCTTAAGCCATCTACGGACCCGGCTCTCATGGAGTACCTGAGCGGCATCGCCGCAAAGGTGACTACACTGTACAATAAGTCGACGGAGAGGCCAACCCAGGGCGCTGGACTCGGAGCTTCCATGCATGCACCTGCACCCACGGACACCAACTCTGGAGGGAAGGGTAAGAAGCGGCCTGCCATCTTTGGAGAGGCACCACCGCCTCCAAAACGCCAAGCGTCCGAGGGCGAAACACAGCGCGTTCAGGACATCTTCGCAATCCCTCGCGACTGGAACTCTGACTGGACGAAGATCTCGATGATCAGCCCACTCATGAAGGTGTGCAAGGGCAGGATCCCGCCGGAGTCTGCATTGGCCATTGCCATGGCCTTCGAGTTCCGTCCACGCAACTCAGCAAATGACAATGCAGTCGCTGCAAACCCGACTCCCCTCACGTACGCAGCGACTGCGCTGGGAGGCCCAGAGAAGCAGGCCGCGTTCCCTGCCCCCCCACAGGCCGCACCCGTGCCCAACTCGGTGGCTGCACCAAAGCCTAAGCCCAAGGCCCCTGTGGTGCACGTACCCGCTCCCAAGGACCCCACCAAGCTCCTACGAGTGGTGTTCTCGTCAGCCGTCTCCAACATAGCTCACCGCCGTGAAGAGAAGGATGTTCGGGACTGGATCCGGGACCGCCTTCAACGCATCGGGGAGGAGCCAAACGAGGTCACGACCATTCGCTGGCACGAAGGAGGAGTCCACCTCGACATTCGCTTCCAGGTTCGGCCTACTGTTGCCACACGGGACCACTTGAACCAAGAGTCGAGCTGGTTTGCCAATACCTACGGTACATCCCGTACTGCTACGGTGGACTTCTATGCGCCGATTACACGTTTGGCAATCAAAGCTCTTCGCACGGAGAATGAGGCCACGCATGAGGAATTCTCTACTGAATCCATCATCGCCGCCATTGCGCAGGAGAACACGTGGATTACCGAGCACCTCCTGACCGCCATCCAGTCCCCGAAACCGCATTGGCTTAATACTCATGGCGGGTCAGGAACATTTGTATTCTCCGTATACGACAATCGAGACGGGTCTGCGAGCGCAGGCTGGTGCAAGAAGAAGTTACGAGTCTTCGGGTTCGAACATACCATTCAGCGACATGATGTCACCCCTAGAGTCCCTCTATGCGATCGGTGCTGGCATTGGCAGCACCCTGGAACGTCATGCAAACAGCCCAAGCTATTCTGCGCGATGTGCTCTCTGCCCCACCTCACCACAGACCACCCACGGTTTTGTATTCACCCCGACTGCAAGAAGGCTCGGCTCGAGACTTTGGAAGTACGGACAGACTGCAAGCACGTTTACTGCGCCAACTGCGACAGTATGGAGCACGCACCATCCTCTCGGGACTGTCCCTTCAGCCGTCATGCAGGAGACAAGGACGCCAAGCAGTGGTTCAGCAAGAACCAAGCCAAGTTCTCGGCGCAAGAGATGCACCAGAGGGGTCGCGCGTACGATGGCAAGGTCGCTGTTGACGTTGAAAAGAGGCGCAGGCAGTCTGAAGGCGAACCTGCTGATGATGCAGAGATGCACGCATAAGCGGCTCTCGTACATAGAACCCTCATAGCATTTTTGTTTGTTTATGAATAGTACACCTAATATGTCTATCAACTCTGTGGCGTCAAATGACGAATCTCTTCCTTCTCGCGTTCGGCCTGATACCTTCAACGTACCAGTGACTGGCTCTACACACTCGCAGTCATCCCAGACGAGTGCTTCAGATAACGCTGAGCAGGTTAATGCCTCCGCAAACAACACAACGGGGGACAATTCACGTGGCGAGACTTCGTCAAATCAGTCTACCGATAATATGCCAATAAGATCGCTGCGGTGCATCTCAGCAAATGTCCGCAAGACGTCGGACAACCTCAGCTCCCTCCTCGAGAAGAATAGCGATGTGGATGTCATTTTTGTGCAAGAGCCCTTTATAGGCATGATCAAGATTGTACAGTCTACCAAAAATCCGGACGGTGACCAGTATCATCATANAATAGCGATGTGGATGTCATTTTTGTGCAAGAGCCCTTTATAGGCATGATCAAGATTGTACAGTCTACCAAAAATCCGGACGGTGACCAGTATCATCATATTATAGGCATGATCAAGATTGTACAGTCTACCAAAAATCCGGACGGTGACCAGTATCATCATACCACTGCGCACCGAAACTTCATGTGCCTAGGATACACTGAGGAAAGTCGTGCTCTAATTTACATCAATAAAAAGTGGCGTAAGGCCAGCCCGCAGCTTCGATCAGCGTGCGTGCAGCACAACGACATCGTGTGTGTCACTATGCGAGTAGCCGGGGAGGAACTGACCTTTCTCAATGTCTACAATGACTCCAAAAAGTTTTATGCAGTCCCATATCTACTTGATAGGGTGGAACACTTACCCAAAATTACAGTCATGGCGGGAGACTTCAATCTACGAGACCCTATGTGGGACCGCGGTGAAAGATTGCTAGGAGTACCGCGGACTCAGACAACACGGCCCAGGAATCTGGAGCGTCGGGAACAGCTCATTGAGCTTGCAAAAGAGCAGCTCGGGCTCGCTCTGCTGAACGAGCCAGACGGTAACCCTACATGGCTTTCCGACAGTGTGTCACGAAGAGATGGAGTCATTGACCTTGTATGGGTGGACCCTGAGCGAGGAACAGTTGGGAGTCTGTTTGTAGACGAAAAAGAACGGATGGGCAGCGACCACGCCATACTGCGATGGGAGCTGCCAATTGGAGCCGAGGCTGAAAGTGCTGAGCCAAGCGTTAAGCGAGGGTCAAAGGAAGGAGCGGAGTATGTTAAGGCATGTCGCTCACTACTAAACGCAATGCCCCTTGAGTTTGAATCCAGAGAGCATGTTGAAGGTATTGGCAACTTGATGGAAGAGCATCTAGGGAACATATGGAGGAAACATGCTACTACTCCGAAACCATCACGACACTCAAAGTCGTGGTGGAGTCGTGAGTGCAGCACCTGGGCAAAAGAACTTCGCGAGCTGAAGCTACAGCGAAAGGAACTTGGCGGAGAAAGAAAGCGGTGGCAAACCCGTATGGTCAGAGAACACGACCACAACTCCAACCTATCACGGCAACAGATGATCATGCGCCTAACAGTCGAGATTGCGTCGATCACTTTGCATATTGACCGTGCAAACAAACGCCTTAAGGGTGCGATCCGTAGAGCAAAACGAGACTTCTTCGATGAAGCGATTGCTAAGGTGCACCCGTCTCGCATATGGGATCTAGTCGAGTGGACTAAACCACGTAAACTATCTGCGACAACAGGATTAGTTGATAGCGAGGGAAAGCCAGTTGACGAACCTGAGAAGCTGGCAGAGGTGTTCCAAGAGCAGTTCACGCCCAAAAACCCACGCCAAGTTGATATGTCAATTTTGGATGACATCCCGCAACAGGAAGAGCGGCCCTTCAACCCAATAAGTGAACGGGAGATTCGTGAAGCGTTGAGCGACACGAGTAACTTCTCTGCCCCTGGGCCTGACAATCTGAGCTGGTTCTGGCTGAAGCGCATAGTCACTGACCTGACTGCATGTGAGTGTGACAGCCCAGAGCATGTAGGACAGCACACCAACATTGAGGAGCGGATGGCGGCCTACTATAATGCATGCATTCAGTATGGCATTCATCCAACTATTTTCAAAAAGTCACGGACCGTAGTAATTCCTAAACCCAACAAACCGGACTATTCCAAGGCAAAGGCGTACCGCCCCATCGTCCTTCTGAATTGTCTTGGGAAACTGATGGAGAAGGTTATTGCAAGACGAATGCAATTTGATGCACAGAAGTTTGGGCTTATGCATGCCTGCCAGTTTGGAGGAGCGATGCAACATAGCACCCAGGATGCGGGCATCCAGCTTGTATATAGCGTTCAGCAGGCGTGGGGGCAGAAGATTGACTCCTCAGCACTGTTGCTGGACGTTGCGCAATTCTTCCCATCTGCTAATCACGAAATGATGTCAGCAATACTTGGCAAGCATGGGTTTGACAAGAAACTGTGTACATACTTTGGCGACTACCTTATGGGTCGTCAAACGGAATTCCTATTCAACGGACATCGATCAAAACCTACTGAGTTTTCAACCGGTGTTGGGCAAGGGTCAGCGCTATCACCAGTACTTACCGGACTGTACATTGCACCGGTACTGCACCTTATTGCACCTGCGGGAAAGGTACTTGAAGGAAATGCCACCTTGCAGTTCTTCGTGGATGATGGCCTGATACACGTCGCAAGTAAGCAGGCGAACCACAATAGACAAGACGGATTGAACCACAATAATGAGCTGATTGCGAAGATCTTTAAGTCTGTCGTCACCAACCTCGGCCGCCTAGGACTTGGTGTCGAAGCGGACAAACTTGAGCTGATGCACTTTAGACGTGCACGAGACGCACTATGGAGTCCAGAAGAACCGTTAGGTCCCAAACTTGAGCTAACGGTAGACGGACAGACTCACACAGTCGTTCCCCAAAGCAAAATGCGATACCTAGGATTCTTCCTAGACCCAAAGCTAACGTTCAAGGAGCATATACGCTTCTACGCAACCAAAGCATCCAGCACGATACAAGCACTAAGAATGCTGGGCAAGTCCGCACGAGGCCTGCCTCCCAAAGACAAGAGACGTCTGTACATATCAAACGTTCTGCCAATTCTGACGTACGGGGCCCAGCTATGGTGGCATCCGCAATGGAAAGGGCGCAAGTGGATTGCGAAGGAGCTTCAGAAAACTCAGAACAAAGCTGCGCGATGGATTATTGGCGCATTCCGCACTACACCGATTGGTGCTCTCGAGATGATGGCTGGATTGTTTCCTATAAAACATCAGATTGATAAGTATATGAAGAAGGCGTGCTTACGCACACGTATTCTACACAAGGGACACCCAACCAGAGCCCACCTCATGCGCCCCTGGGCCGTGAACAAGCACAACATCAAGTCACCTATGCCACTTACCGGCAAGGTGTCCAAAGACGGTACAACGCCCATGAGTCACATCAACACGCTTGGGCAGGCAAGCACAGAGGCATTTGATGTGCTGCATGATGAGTGTAGACCTGGTGGAAGATTGCTAGACATGTTCGCCAACCAAGTAGTATGTCACTTGGACAATATCGGGGGAGACACAGCACCCCCAAAATCACAAAAAGAAAGGTTGGCTGAGTGGATTCGCACAAAGCTGAACCCCCTCATCGAGGGCATTGAGCGTGATCAGTCAGCTGCTATGGTTTTCACTGATGGCTCACAAAAGAAAAGCAATGATCATACCGGGAAGGTTGCAGCAGGTGCTGCATGGCTCGTCCGAGTGGGTGGCAAAACTGTGCGAGGCCGGTTTGGATGTGGGCAAGCCACACCGTATGATGCTGAGATGGCAGCTCTGGCGTGTGGACTGCGTAAGGCAATTGACCAGCTATCAGAATCAATAACAGACGTGCATGTCTTCGCAGATAATCAGGCGGCGCTCACCTCCATCTTAGCAGCAGGGCATGGTCCTGCTCAGTTAACATCAGTCGCTGCATGTGCATCAGTACGTCAATGGCTGGAGGCGTCCCCAAACCATCAAATCCACTTGTGGTGGTGCCCGGGACATATGGGAGTCCACTGGAACAATGAAGTCGACCGTGAAGCGGGCCTTGCAACGTCCGAGCCGTGCGAGGATATCTCATTTGCATACGCACGCCAGCGCATTACAGCACAAGCTTATGAGGCATGGCAGAAAGACATGCAGAGCCCTGCGTACCGGGGAAGAAATACCCTGATTCAAAGCACTGACTTCGAGAAGTGCAAGCACAACTCAGCAAACTGGTTCCTGCGCACTGCCGGAAAGAACACCACGTACCTTGCACGGCTGTCGCGGTTTGTCAGTGGTCACTTCCCACATGGCAGCTTCCGCGAGCGGTTCAACTTTGAAGGAAACCAAAGTTGTTTATGTGGGAAAGCGTCTGTGGAAACTCGAGACCACATCTGGTTCGACTGTGAGCTGTGGATCCGGAAACACAAGCCTCCGGACATAGATGAGAGACAAAGAACACCGGAAGGAGGGCGACGGAGGGATGCGCTTGACTTTCGGTCACCCACACCTCCAGGAATGGATTGGAGGGAGCATATACTGGCAGAATGGCGCGAGTCACCACCAGACCTGGAGGATGTTGCAGAGTTCCTGCGGCTGAACCCTGTGGTGGGCACGTTCCAGTGGTTGGAACTGGTCGACCAAGCGATAGCTGACAGAGAGCAGGGTGTGACCAACTCTATGGCACTACTGAAAACTGAGATACATACTCGTATACGTCAGCGGGCATACGCACGATGGACACAAGCGTTCCCGAGACGAACACTCACTGAGTTTAATGGAAAGTTTGCGCAAGCTGCGCTAAGTCTCATTGAATCACGCCACACTCTGGACGATGCTGGCCGGATTCAGACCTTGGTCGAGTTTGGCATCTCAGCAGCTGACGCGAAGGAGCTGATGCATGCTGAGACAACCGCACGACGGCGCCTGAGGCCGCAGGTAAGATGATGTCATAGAGACCGGTCTCACCTCAATGTAAGGAACCCCGGCACGTATGACATCATACCTTCTTGAAGACTATGGCCAATCTCTTTCCCTCATCCTTTTCCTTTCCTCGTCAGTAGCAGTAGTATATATTAGGTGTACATGTACCTCGCCGTACGCACTATAAATCCCAGGAACCCAAAAAAAAAAAAAAAAAAAAAAAAGAGCCAGCAATATTACATCACCAATGTCTACACCAACAACTATGCCTATATCCATCCGCCCACCGTGCCTGGAACAAATGTCGCTGCCAGCCTCACTGAACGAGGACTCTGGCAAGTGCTGGAAGAGGTAGTGGGCGGTGTCCACGTGGGGTATACGTAAGTACTACTCATTCCCCTCGGTGCAACATACCCCGTGTATCTGTCACCGATCAGACACTGACGATATCTTATTTCGTCTTTACTATGTCCAGGATTTCACCCGTTGGGGAAAAGCTTGGAGAGGTGTTCTGGACAAATGAAGTCCCTCTCGACAACGAGCCGGTAAGTAATCATGGCGGCGGTAGGATGTGACTTTCCGAGCTAACGGCGATGGTGTATGCTCATAGGTCAAAATCGAGCTGAAGCAAGGCGAGAAGAGCATCTGGTCTCTTGACAGTGCTTAGAATTGACGTGTAATGATATACTACAAGTGTGGCTCGTATCAGTGTTCCCCAGTCGCTCGCGAAACAGCAATATCATTGTTATGCAAGATGTTTCTAAAAGATGTGATTCGGAGTGAACATTGGTAGTGGCATTTTCTCCAATATGGAAGACCTGGCGTTTTGGGCTTTGAAGATTACTTCATGAGTTGAGACGTGACGTTTGCAGCGCGTAAAGTAAATTGAAATCGTTCTTACCATCCACACTGAGCTTGACATGTTTCCTATCTGATGATATACCTAATTCTAGTGCCCGTTCCGAGGCCCCCTGCTTAATAACTGAGTGCACCGTTCCATGGGTCCTTGAGTCTTCCGATGGCATACCCTGACACCTGTATAGCGAGGTAGGCCTACAGGGCCATCGAACAACACGGCCACTGGTCCGACGCAAGAAATCACGTCCCTAATTAGTATTCATCATTTGCGCTGAAACTTCCTCTCGTCCTGTTGCGCTGATTATCGATTGATGTGGAAAGGGTCTGTGTTCATGTATGTCAGACATAGTCGTTGCTTCCATTCATATATTCCTTCATGCCGTGACTTACTAAGTAGTAGGAGGGTCGTCCCGAATATTGACAGCTTAGCTGTAAGCCGTCCTCATGCTACCTTTGGCATATGAGAGCTTTATGAAGGAAAAGATAGTGCATCGATTGCGAGGCCGTACATACCCGACTTACTTTAGAGTTGCAACTCTGGCTTGGGCAGACTCTTTCGCCGAGTCCATGCACATTATTTGGCCTTGTTATGATCGCAAGCCGTCGCCTTCCGTTTTCGGCCGCTTCCTGGCAGCTTTACATATCCTCTCTCTCGTACCTTGACTGCCCGCGCTTCATTTCATCAGTTCTATGGTGTATCCGGCAATTCCTCACAGCGACGATGTCTGTTATGAACGTGTCAAGTTTTCTATCCAAGTTGTCCGAGCGTCGTACTACTCACGCGACTAAAACAACGACATACTCGTGCTAGTAATACTGCTTGGCACGGTTCATTCATGACCGCTATGTTCCACGCAGGTGCCTGACACGTTGGACAATGCAGCTCTTTCACTCCGTACAATTTGGGAAGCGTGACCGATTCTATCACAATGATCACACATAACTGCCTCGGGCCGACCTTGAACTGGTGGTACAGTTGTCACCGGCCTTCAATGTTGTTCGCACACGAACATTCATGCAAGTACTTACTTATCGCGGTTTGGCAGGTACGACATCCTTATTCCAATCATTGGGCACTCCTTTTTGGCACTCGAATGTTCGCGGCACCTGATATCCGCATGCGCCGAGCTGAATGTATCAAGGAACCACCTGGTCGCCGGTTCTCAATCTCCTCATGGCAGCAGTCTTCACTTGTGCTTCAACGACAAAGCATAGTACGTACAAGGTATAAGCGTTCCAATGCATGTCAAGCTTGTCACGTACCAGTTCAAGTTGGCAAGTAGACGAGACAGTGGCACGAATCCGAATTTTGTCTAGCTGACATATCGCACACACAGAGACTTCAATTCTTCGTTCTCGGTGTTATATAAAGTACTTGAAGCTCATCCACAAAACTCCAGACTCCCTTTCTTGAGCTCTAATATCTAGCGTGACTCGCTCGCTATGTCCCAAACCACCACCGATACCGCTCGCCCCCTCCTCACTATCTCCGGCCAACACATAATCACCAAGATCAAGAACATGAGCACCAAGCTCTTCATCACTGACAACACTCAGCCCGGCGACGCCGTACAGACGACTTCCCTCACTGTTGCCTCTCCCAACTTTGTCGAGGATCATTATCAAACGGTGAGTACATATCTCACTCACCTTCGTACGCACCACTAGTACTCAGACACTCGTCAAATATCGTAGTGGAAGTTTGTTCTCATTGACGACAAGAACCAGCACTATTACATCACCAATGTCTACACCAACAACTATGCGTATATCGATCAGCCCACCGTGCCTGGAACGAACGTCGCTGCCAGCCTTACCAAACGAGGACTCTGGCAGGTGTTGCCGATGACGAAGTACATCGCCCAAGGCCGGACATATACGTAAGTACCCTTTTTCCCACGTCGCAGTTCGGTGAACAGTCAGACATTAAATAACCGTGGTCGTTGTTCTGTTCAGGATTTCTCCGGTCGGGGACAAGCTTGGAGAGGTGTTTTGGACGAATGAAGTTCCCCTCGACAACGAGCCGGTAAGTAGCTATGCCAATGGTACAGCTGTGTACGATGTGGTCTTCCGAGTTGACGGCCTTGTTTATGCTCACTAGATTAAGATCGAGCTACAGGAAAGCGAGAAGAGCACCTGGATCATCGAGAGCCCCGACGGTGCTTAACTTGTTCGGTTTGATCCTTACCATAACCTTTGATAAAACTCGTACATTTCCTTCTGTGCTTACTACACACGATGTAACTACGCATATGGTTGCATGTAGGAAATTGACATGTACTTCTATAGCGCGGCTTCTTATCGTAAAGCGTACTGGTCTCTCACTGGGCGACGATACTATAACAATGTTGTGTCAGGTGTTATGTCGGTCGGACAGAACAATATTCGATCAGCGTTCCTAGCACGTGTGACTATGTGGCCTCAACGAAGGCTAGAGAACTCGTCGCTGGCGTTCGATTGCAATTGAGTTGAGCGAAATTATGGGGAATTGGAATCAAGGTTCGATGTTAAAATTTCATAGCTACAAAGGGGTATATGTATTGAACGCTGAATGATTACCATTATCGTCTTAACCTAGTTATGAATAGTACGAGAACGCTAATGAAGAGTTCAAAGCTACATTAAACTCCAAACTCGACAATCGACAACCCCGTCACCAACGTCTGGTTTGCCTTATCCCCACCCATAACCACACCGGCGTACGTCGTACCGACCAGCCCTTTCGGGACCATGGTGGAGGCCTTGTTGCCGTTGAACTGGACGGCGGTGTGCATGACGTCCAAACCGTTGAACCAGGCGACGTATAGCCCATCCTGCGATTGCGAGGAAGGGAGAGTGAAATCGAGAGAGACAGTTTGGCTGGGGCGAGGGGTTGCGGAGGAGATGCTAAAAGCTGGAAGTGGTGTCACCGGGAGAGCGGGGTTGGTAGTCGGGCAGGTTTTGATGAATTGCGCTTAAGACGAGATGATACAAGTTAGCGTATGCATCAAGGTGTGGCATGGCAATCTGATACGTACAGGCGATGGAGAATACGCCGTTTACGGGGAGAGCGGTGTCGTACGGACCGTTCCAAGCAGCACCCTTTTCAATTGCCGAAGATACCCAGGCATCGTGGCGGGCCTCAACGGTAAGGATAGACTGCAAGGCGCGTCGTCAGTTATTTACCAAACGATAGTGCATGCGAACAGCACTCACGGCGGCAGTGGTAAGGGTGCCCTTATCCGAGATCAATTGAGCAGCGCCAAGGTACGCCGAGGTGCCAGTACCTTCGAGCGCCATCGATAGAGCAACGAAGGACTTGGGATCGGTGTAGGGGCTACAACGTTGGTTAGCATGCAATAGACAGGAATAGCATATGCCAAATACTCACAAAGAGTAATCGCAAGCTGCTGTAGCAGCTGTTCCAAGCGCACCCTGAAGGAGCTGAACGTGGCTGACTTCGTGCTCCCTGATCTGCTCGAACCGGTTCCTCACCCAGGCGGGGTATCCTGCTTTGGCAAACGCCTTAGCGTCGAGCTTCTTGAGGCCTTCGGTATAGAATGCAGCCTCGAGGTGCTCGAGAGTGAGCGCGAAGTTGAGCACTACAGTATCTGAGAGGAGAAAGTGATGAGCAACAAATGTGAATTTGACAATTCGCGAGCACTGACCGTCGATTCCATCACGCTTGACGAGACGTGCAGTGGGTGCACATAACGCGGCGCCGATGTTGACAGCGAGGAGTAGAGCTTTGAACGCGAACATTCTGAGTGAGTGAGCGATGAAAGGAGCGGATGGCGGTTGTGAGCAAGGAAAGAGGGGGATTTCTCAAACCTGTCGACATCCTCCAGAATAAAACGACACCTTTTATACGCAAAATTCACGAGAAAAAACTCGTCAGTTGAAATCACTTCAAGCCAATCACAGACGACCGAGATGACCGCGACATCCAACGCAGGAGGGCCATCGCTCCATAGATGTTGCTTCTTTGGCAGTTAATCGAGGTCACCTGCCTAATATAGCCCGTTAGGTCCGCTCCACGTCAATCAATGGATCGTACTCGGGCAGCTCGGTGATGCCAACTGTCCAATCCCGATCTGGCCACGCCTGTCTGTGGCGAGCCATGAGCGCTAGCACTGGCACAAGTAAGTTTAGATCTGTTACCACATGTTACCTTTTGAAACTTGTGCTGTACATCGTTGATTTTTTATACCCACTAATACTTGTGACTATCGGGGTGACAGTAGCATTAGACGTTCAATACTCGAACTTCCGCAGACTTGCTTTTCCAGCGTCTCTGTACATTTTGATCTGTAGATCACAACGGCCAATGAAGGAATGATTGTGTAAGAAATATCCCACTGACCAACGTACCTTGGCTGACCCAACACAGTATGTGGCTAGGTGGGTCCAGAACATCGTACTTATTTCGACTTGAAGTTGACACAACCGTGAACATTGTACGGTTAAGTGCGGAAGTGCAGAAGCCCGCTTTATCTGGGTATCTTAACGCGCAATGTGATTGAGGCGTAAAGAGCAAAACGGTGCGTACTAAGGATGGAGAGAAACGAGCAGACTGATCCAACGGAAAGAGAACCTTTGTGGCGTGGGATTTCCGCGTCTGAGCGGCGCTTCTCAAGTGACATCAACTTTGATCCATCCTGATATGGAAGGTGAGTAAGTATTAAACAGTCGAGTCGCTGCTGCATTTATTGGCGGTTTCAGTTAATACGTGACTCGCTGCTCAATCTATAATTATACCGGGATTGTTTCTCGCTCAATAGCAATAAACCTAGCCATAGAGTAACGTTGGTCAGAGTATCAATTGTTGTACAGAGTAACATGTCGAGACAATTCCTTTTCGCTTTTCGTCCGTGCGCTCCGTCGTGAGTACTTAGTAGCAATCGTGATTACTTACTACTTATATACCACCGCATGAAGCTTCACTTCAACTTGCTGTAATACTCTCGACTTGGATTCTCGATGCCACATTCATGTGCACACAGCATCCTATAGCTAGCACCTGTGAATTGAGACGAGTTGGGATAGATATAATCGGTAATACATATGTAACTGAACATAGTCGTAACTCTCGTAACCGTACACAGCTAACGTGCCTACTACACTTCTGAGCGCAGCTCCTATTTCTCCGGATTCTTCATGTCATGCAAACTGCTTTGCAGTTTCAACCCCTGTACTGAGCTGCGGCGGCTTTCTCCTCCGCCACAACGCTCAATTGTACGTCAAACAAACCCGTTCTCCGCAATATCTGGCTGTCAGGTTTTTGAACTCCCACAAAGTGAACGTCGTCTCCAAAGAGCCATGCCAACTGAAGTATCCCCGCAACATTGACGTCGTCCACAACCTCTTCCTCACTTTGGCGCCATGCGGGTATGAAGAATGCGAGTGCAAATAACATGCACGAAATGCCCAGCCCTATAGCTAACTAAACGGCAGACGGACCATAGGGTCAGTATCTGTGATATCGTTTGATTATTGCAGTGCTTACTAAGGTAGTATTGAACTTGAAGAGTTGCAAGTCAGAAAGCGTCACGCTCCCATAGGTTCAATATTGTGACTTACATTCAATCGTAATCTGAGGACGGCTATGGTTATCTCAGCCTCTCCAACTCGATCCTGGTTTGCAATCCAGTCCGGATTGTATGAGTAAGCAGAGGAATGGTTGCCATTGCGGTCTATTGTGAGACCGTCATAGTAAGTCAGTGTGAATATTTTAATTTCCTGGTCATACTCACAGTACCACACCATCGCTGCAAATATCTTGCCTAGGCTAAGCTGCAAATCAGAGAGTAGAACAGTTTGGGAAGATGGTGGCCATATTCCTGCCTCCGTCATCAAATCTTCCATCAGAAATCTGAAGTGACAATTTACGAGTAAGTAAACAATAACGAATCCTACTGCAAATCAGAGACTCACTGATCTACTACCGATAAAATGGGAAGGGCAAAGGATGGAGCGACCTGCTTTAACGCTGTTTCGGGAAGGCGAGGGCTATTTGTCGTGTTATACACGAAGGCTTGAACGGGCTTGAAATAGTCGGTAAACCATTTCGGGGTAGATTGTTCATCTACTGCACGAGGGCTGGTGGAAAAGTCAACCTAAGTACCATCCCAATAGTCAGACATGCAAATATCTGTCTCGACTCAAGAACTAACGCTTTGGATCAAGGGATCGGTGGGATCTGGAGGAGCCATCCAATTCTTCCAAGTGGCGGCCGCCGTAGTAGCATTACCGTGACTAGGCTGCCTAGTCAAAGCATCCACTCGAGTCGTATGGTTCCTAGCGTTGACGTTGCACAAAATCGCCGAGACGGAGGTAACTGCAAAACTTCACTATTCAGACTCGAGAGTAGATGCGTATAACCATCTTACCTGACAAATTCCTTGTCTCATCATTGATTGTCACGGGTGCTAAAAATGCAGGCTCTATAGGCACTGTGGTCGCGTGATTTCCAGCGGCATCAATGACCGGGATCGATGATATCAACGGGATTACGGAGGCTGGGAGTTGTGGGTCCGAGTCGTCTGCCAATTCTAGGAACTCCCAAGAAAACCACGTTTTGAGGATAAGAGGGGCTATAGAAGGGTATGAAATGTCAACTTGAGAATTATCCCCAGGGCGAACGGATCCTACTCACATGGGTTGTCTATATCTATCACTATCCCCGAAGTAACGTTGAGAGTCCACTCGGCCTCCCCTCGGTCGTGGAAGCCATCCCAATCGAAGTCGGTTTGATGAGCGCTGGGCACCAAGCCACAGTCCACCTCAAAGGAAGTAGCGTTCACCATCACATCATTGACAGCCTTCGGATCTGCAGGTATGATGTCGTATATCATGTTATCTTTCAATCCAACCTGAGGTAGCTGGTTATAAATGCGAAGGATATTCCAACCCGAAACCGTATCTCTAAGCACAACAGTAAGCTTCATTATGGCGGAGAGAAATGGTATGGAGACTCACTCAGAAAAATCATGGAAGTAAGGCCGTGCTAGCTGGGTAGTTTGTCGTGTAATGGCGGTACCGTTGTATGTATTAACACTGAATGATGCAGGAATAATAATGTGCAATACTGCAATCCCTCCGAGGTATAACGTTATCAGCGTGACAGTCAATGTCGCGGCTGGCATCTTGAATTGCGCGATAAGACTGAAAAGAGAAGACCCCAGCCCAAGCCATGCAGAAGACTTGTCGTGTATTGCCGTGAGTGTCTGTTGCGTATGAACATCGCGACAGAGGGCCAAGCGCTGCGTCACTAGTACTAGGATTGCCAAATAGATCTGTAGAGAGAAATTAAGTTTGTAAACGAGTGTTTGAGTCTAGATATACTTACGATGCCAAACGTCTGAGGTACAGCGTTTACCACAGCGGTCATGACGGTTTGCCGGATAGGTGTGAGCGTATAGTTAAGTCTGTGTTCGTAGTGAGAGGACGCAATAACCAACAACGTGACATAAGCGAAAATTAGAAACAGATGCATCACGCTACAGATGATTGCAAGCCTAGGGACGGCCATTTCATAGTCTGGGCGTACAGATATCGAAGGGTAGAGTGTTGTAGAGTCAGAGGTGGAAAAATTCGAGTAGTTGCTGGGCGCGCACAAGTACATCAGTACTACTACTTATATATTAAATTGAGAAAGGCCACGACTCACAAATGCTGTGGGTCGTGCAGGATCGTGCGTTGAGAACCCAAGATTATGAGATCGATCACTTTACCAACGGTTCGGAGCAGAAACGAAGAGGTCTGGCTAACAAACCAGCCTCCAGACGCATGTCGAGGATGTGATAGGGTACCAGCACATCGTGGTCGATCTGCAGCATGGAAACTTGATAGTACAGATGCGGCAGAGCTCAATTCCGTGTGTCTGCCCATCGCTCGAACCAAATTCTTGGCATGGCAAGATAACTAATTAGCTAGATGATAATGGGAATGGGATATCGCAATACACACATAGAGCATCAGAGTCATTCTATTCAGTACGACTTTTAATCCTTTAATTTTGCAAGTAATTCAGAAGCTTCATAGTTGCCCACCGCCGCCGCCATCTTTTTCTGCACACGGACGCTGAGCTGAACGTCAAACATTCCCGCCTCGCGCAGAATCCGCTGTGTCGGTCTTGCTATGGATGAGAGATGACTGTCGTTTCCCAATAACCACGTTAACTGGAGGATTCCTGCTGTATCAAGTTCACCAGAAACGCTGTGGTCTCGTCCAGGGACAGGCAATACAAAGGCGGTCGTGAGGGCCAGCAGCATGCATGAAACCGCGAGGCTGATGGAAAGCTGAAATGATTCGGCACAAATGCGATTTAGCATCGCACGAGTTCGACTTGCACAGTTCACTTACGAAGAGAATGTTGAACTTCGATTGAGGTATATCAGAGATGAGTTCTCAGACTTGATAGATAAATGCAGCTCACGTTCAGACGCATGCGGAGCGTATTGACGGTAAACTCTGCCTCCCCCACGCGGTTCTCTTTCGCTGTCCAGTCTGAGTCGTAAGAATAAGCCGTTGAATGGTTTCCATTGCGATCTAAAACTATTTCGTCAAGGGAACCTTACACGGACAAGGCAAGAGCTCTTACAATACCAAACCATCGCTGCGTAGACCTTTCCGAGGCTGAGCTGTAAGTCGGAGAGCAGGATGCTCTGGGTCTGAGGCGGCCAAACCCCCGAAATATCCATCAAATCTTCCATGATGAATCTAGATGTCAACGGTCCAGGACAGCACTCAGCTAACGCGCTGGCTACTTGTGTATTTTACTCACTGATCTACTAAAGATACCGGAGGCACCGGAATAGCCCCAATCCAGGAGATGTTGAGTTTAGGAGGGTGTCTAGACTCGCGATAACTCAAAGCCTCTCCAGCAAGGCTATTAGAAGGGTCCCAATATGCAATTCCGCCTATACTGTCTTGAAACGGTGGCTTGGTGAGAAGAATCTGTATGAAAATGAGTTCATCAACCTGAGATAGAAGCGATCATAACGACTTACATTCTGGAGCAAGGGGTCCATAGTTGATGAAGGAAGGGTCCAGTTCTTCCAAAATGCCTCCACCGGGAACGGTTGCATGTCCACGGGTTGCCTCGTGGTGGCAGACACTCGAATGATCGTGTTCATGGTACGTATGTTGCATGCTAGTACCTGAAGTGAATTGACTATACAAGGAATTACGGCTCAGCGATGACCGGAGATCGTGAAACGACGGCATACCTGTGATATTTTTTGGATTCACTCGACGGTCGTCCTCGTCGTCAGCTCCAGGTTGGCCCATTTCTACTAGTATACCGGGTGAAATATTCACAAGGCTTCCGCGATCTCCAGCATCATCCAGGATGGGGAGCGTCGATATCAGCGGAACGACAGATGGAGGTAGTTTACTGTTGTTCAACGAAGAGGACGTGCTTAATAAGTAGGGAACTAGGGCCCCCGGAATGTGAGAAATACTGCGGCATAAATACATTATAGTGCTTACTTGGATTCTGTATCTCGAGTTTAGTTTCCCCTCCGAGATCTATCGTCCAGGACAGATTCCATCCGTCATAGAAAAAGTTGACCTGTCGTGCGTTTGCCACGGAGCCGCAGCTCACTTCAAAGGTTGTCGCATTCACTACCACGTCCGAGCCATCAACAGCCATAGGCTCTACGGGTATAACATCGTAGATCATGTTATCGCGCAACCCAACTTGCGGTAATTGGTTATACGCTCTGAGGATATCCCAGGCCGTATCTCTACGCATAGAGGAGGGTTATATGAGAAAGATTTCAAGGCGCTCACGACGATGATCGATTGAGAACTCACCCTGCCACGTCGTGCGGTCTCGCCAGCTGAGTCACACGTCTCACAACTTCCACGGCATTGTAGGTGTTGACTTCTATGGATGCGGGGACGGTGACGTGTAACGCTGCAATGCCTGCGAGGTACAACATCACAAGCACTACACCTGGCATGGCAGCTCGAACCTCGGCTTGATCGAGGAGTGCGGAAACGGAGGAGCCAAGTCCAAGCCAGGCAGACGCCTTGTCGTGCACTGCTGTGAGAGTTTGTCGCTTACGAAGATTCCGTACGAGTGCAAGCCGCTGAGTCACCAGGACCAAACCCGCGAGATACAACTGCAGATCAAAGCAGTCAGACTGTGCCCATTTCCGACATGGCAAACTTTGAAAAGTACTCACAATGCTGAATGTTTGAGCGACGATAGTGCTTACAGTGATCATAATTGTTTGCCCGGCGGTAGAGAACGGTCGATTGAACCCGTGTTCCCAATGATATGCCGCGACGACCACTAGTGCTGCACAGATGATGACAAGAAATATGTGCATGAGATAGCAGAGGCCGACCTGGCTGTAGGCATTGAAAATAGCGCGGACACGTGAAGACATTGCTGGTTGAATTGTTTCACTTGGCTAGGCAATGAGCGGTCAATTTATAGCCTGTGTGCGAGCATAAAATAATACCTATGGAGTTGTGACAGTACGCGCGGAGCTGGTAGATGCCAGTAAGATGCAATGTAAATGCGTATCGGAATACACATGTATGTCGTGCGCTAGATCCTGCGCCACTAAATTAGACATGTACCGGGAAGAGTGTTGGCGTGAAACAACGATGGGTGGACCCTTGGAAGACGTGGAAACGGGACAGTCGACGGGCATGTAAACTATGCATTCTTGTAAATGATCGAGTGGCCACCTGGAACATGCCAAACTACATTGAGATCCTGCCGGACAAAGATACGTGCAACTTACCATCGTTGCAATCTCAATGCAGGTCGGTGATGATAAGTTTATGACAGCAGAATGTATGGAAACTAGGTCGATATTGGTCACGCCGAGCTCAGCCTAGATAATCAAAATGATTTTGTAAGAGCATCATGGCCTGTGATTGTAAGTGACGACGCATGAAGCATTATCGAAACGTTTGTCAATACGCACTGACATACTAAACTCTGTTATACGAAGGCCAACATAGATGAAGCGCATGCAGCCTCCAACAGAGAGTAACGTGTATTCATGTATCTTGATTGTCGTGCACGTCATTCGACAAATGATCGAGGCCTGATATGTCAAGGATGTCAGAAGCGTGCATGATTGTCATACACAATGAAAACACGCACAAAACACACGACGATAGCGGAAAATGGTCCGCATAGACTACAATTCACGACGGCGTGTAGAGATAAGGACATGACTTTGCACGGAAATTGTCAAACCCGGAACGACATACACTTGCAATGAGACGTCGACACGGCTGCATGATGCGAGCGAGTCAGCGCAGCTTGAACGAAAATCTTATGAAGAGCTGAGAACTATACTCAACATATGCAATACGATGGTGGGAGGATTATACTGACGGTCGCATCAGTTCATGGTGTTTAATAAGCTGTCATCCTAACATGAACCGAAAACTGGGATTTTCTTCACATCAAATATGTTACACCTACCAGATATACTTCAGCTGTGGAATTGCGAATGCAAAACCGGCATAGCTACTAGCTATTACTACCAGACCATTCACTGGGGTACCTCCCGTTATGCACATCGAAAAAACCCTGACATTCCACGATATTTTTCACTGCTTTTGAAGCAACTCGATCATACGCGCAACGAGGTTCTTCATGTCCTCCGCCTTTTGCCTACCAATTGTAAGAACCTCCTCATGGCTGACAACCTGAGTGGGTGGGATGGGCAAGGGTTTACCAGCAAGCTTAGACTATTCATCAGATCGAACTTCACTGATCTTACCAAGTAATGACTCACCTCTGCCTTGACTTCCTCCTTGATACTCCTTAGCTTGTCCGGAATAACGACCTTGTTCGTCACCAAACTCAGTACCGTAACCTCCAGCCCCTCCTCCCTCGCAGCCACCACTTCCGGTATCGTACTCATCCCCACAACATCCGCACCAGCGTTCCTCAAAAACCTGCCCTCCGAAGGAGTTTCGTAAGTGGGCCCGGACACCCATGCGTATACGCCTTCTTGGAGGGCAGAGGCAGGGAAGGAGAGGGAGTGTGCGGCGAGGAAGGCGAGACGACGGAGATTAACTGAGTATGCGTCTGAGAGTGGGAGGAAGCGAGGATAGTTGGGGGAGAACTGGGGGCCGAAGAGGGGGTTGAGTCGCCCGGTCAAGTTGGGGAGGGCTAGGTGATCTTGTATCACGACGACTATAGACAGGTCACGTATGTCAGTGAACGCCGTGTAAGCAACAAAGTGGATAGCGTACTAGATCCTACTTCGAGGTCAGGGTTCAACCCTCCAGCGGCGTTTGTGACTATCATACAGACGTTCAACATTTCATCATGCATGCGTAGTAATCGCAGAGAACGTACTTATCAGGTTCTTCACGCCCAACCTTGCAAGCACCCTTATGGGATAAACAACAGTAGCCAACGGATGACCTTCATACGGATGAAACTAGCTGGCCCTATTTCGTCAGCGGCTCTTCAACACACTACTCCTTTGTCAGCAAACGCACCCGTCCAAGCATAGCAACTACAGGTACACCTTCGCCCTCCCCAATCAACCCAAACGCAAGCGAGCTCTTGTGCCCCTCAACGGTACTCTTCCCAAATCCTTTCAGCGAGCTGTACGGCACCTCCACCTTGTCCCGCAAACTCGAAGCCAAAGTGCTCAGCCCAGAACCGCATACGATCCCGACACGTGGTTTGAGGAGGTGTGCAGGGAGGATAGAGGGGAGGACGTCGAGCGTCGCTGTAAAGTTGTCTGCCTGTGATTCAGCCATGACAAAGGTTTCGTGAGAAGGTGGTGAGAGCTGGTACTGATGGTGGTAAGAGGATAAGGAGGAGGAGCTGGCAGCGAGCGTACCCCCACCGTGATATGTTTCGCTTATCACCCGACGCTTGCCATCTCGAGTCATCGATTGACTTCAGCGCTGATTAACCCAGTATAGAACACAATTTCAGAGTAGTGTAGTAGCAAATTGCGACAGCAAGTCAAGGTACATGGTAATTGAACATGAAGGTTTACTCAAACCGGAGCAAATGCCGTCGCACCGGAAAGAGATTGATAACTGATCCGTTGTTGAGAACAGCAGTACGACGAATATAATTTATAGCATGCAAAAAGCAGATGAAAGCTCAAGAAACAGAAAGAAAATGCTAGATATACAGTAATATTCTTTTCCAACACGCAGTCTCACTTCGCTAGTTGAGTGTCCCGTCCTAAAAAGCAGCCTTTCGGGCCTCAGATTACTTCTTGTCGGAGTCGACAGATAGGGATGCCAACGACGTCTCGAGGGGAGGATGTTGTGTAGGTGAGTTGGGTGCGCTGCCGGAGTGCTCGCTTTCGGAGAAGTGGATGATGTCTTGGCCTTCGTCGATATTTTCCTAAAGTCGTCAAAGCATACATTGAATACAGAGACGATGCAACACATAATCAGCGAACACAAACCTTTTCGGATTCCTCCTTGTACTGAGCGATATTGTCTCCAAGCTTCTGTGCCTGAGGAGACAACTGCGACGTCAAGATGCTCATACGCTTCATCGCAATCATCGACAACACCGCCTTGCGGAACGTCTTCCTCGCGTCGAACGCCTTCTGGATGTGCGGCAACAAGTTGGTCATGTTGCCCTCCTTGTCTTCGACGTAGTGTGGTTGAGTGTCCGCGAGCCACTTGTGGTTAAGTGCCTCCTCCGCCGTAGGTCGCTTTGCCGGGTCGATCGTCAGACAAGTGCGAACAAAGTCCTTCGCGGTGTCGGAGACGTTCTCCCAGTACTCCTCAGGCTCGAACTTGTAGTCTCCAGCAATGATGGCCTCCATCTCTTGCTGCTGTGTGTCCCGATCGAATGGCGTATAACCTATTCGTGCATCGATTCGGTTATTGTTATCCCCGTCAGGATAATGAAAATGTTCTTACCACATAGCAGGAAGTAAGTAATGACACCCATTGCCCATACATCGACGGGTTTCCCGTGACCGGCTAAGGGACTATTGGTCAGGTGGTAGAAACGCGCAGAAATCAGCAATCAGCGCTCACTCTTCTTGAAGATTTCTGGTGCCATGTACTGTGGAATAGTTGATAGAGATCAGTATTGAAGCTCATCGGAGATGAGTGTAATAACACGCACTCCAGGCGTGCCACAGATCTCAGTAAGGAGCTGCAGCTTCTCTTCTTCCATCATGCGACTCAGACCGAAATCAGCAATCATAATGTCGGCGTCTTCCTTCTTCGTGCGGAATAGCAAGTTCTCGGGCTTCAAATCTGTGATGGTAGATATCAATGAGCGCGTGTTTAATAACGTATCTGAGAAGCCCAGAAATACCTCTGTGTACAATGCCGCACTCATGAATGTACTTGACAGCCTTGAACACGGTGCGCACAAGGTCGGCGGCATCACTGTGGCGCCATTTAGTAACGCGTTTCATGACCGATAAGCACGGAGACGATACTCACGCCTCATAGTAGTTACCCTTTGCACAAATACGGTCGAATAGCTCTCCGCCGGTGCAGAGATCAAAGACGAGGTAGAGGTTGTGCGCGGTCTATGGTGGACAGGGTGAGGGATGCGGGGGAGATCACATGATCGAGGAAGATCTAACCTCGAAGTAGTCGTGCAGGGTGACGATATTGGGGTATCCTTTCGAGACGCGTTTCAACACAGCGATCTCGTTGCGAACCTATAAAGGCGATGTTAAGCAGTAGTCCACAGTGATGCGCGCAACGTGAAGCTGGCGGGATCAATCCCGCCAGCGTTCGAGTGTATCTCGGCGAACAAGACATACCATGTACTCCCGCCCCTCCATGAGTTTCTTGTTGATGACTTTGCACGCATAGTACTTGCCAGTCTTGATATGCACGGCCTCCTTGACGATCGCGTACGTCCCACTGCCAAGAGTCTTGCCAGTACGATACTAATTACGCCCGCCGTAGTCAGAGATCAAGCCGTTATCTCTCCGCGGTCGTTTACTTACCTGGCAGGGCACGGTAGCGGGCTGAGGCATGCTTTTGTCGTTGACCTAGACGGATTACAGCAGATATGAAGATGAGAGGAGGGAAACAAGGAGTGCAATCAGCGTCTGTGTCGCGAAGGGTTACTTGTCCTTGCACTTAAGCAGAGAGGGGCTTCGGACAAAAATAGTAACCAGATCAAAACGTACTTCGGCATCTCCCGCATCCGTCTCAGACTCCTCCCAATGCTGCTTTGTGCTGCTCGCTGCCGTCGACAGCGTTGACGTTCCTGGAACCGGTGTGCTCTGAGTCAGAGGCTTGCTTGGCTGTGTGCTGTCTGTCTTGGACGTCGCATGACTTCCATGCGATGTGGTGGCCGCTGGCTGAGCTGACAGGTGGCTTTGGCTATGACTTGTGTCCCCAGAACTCGTCTTTCCACTCGAATCTCGCGCGCGGCGACGGTGTTTGCTTTGCTGGGCTCCCATAGTATTGAAAGCTGAGTATGTAGAGGTTGTGGGTTAAGAATTGTGAGTGCCTATTTTGAGCTCTCCGTCGGCACGTTATAATCGAGCGCTAACCGCGCGCAGGGACACCGAGGCTGTGACACAGCATGCCAATTTCGCAGTAGGCGATGGTTGGATGCACAGCAGCCTTATCCTTCATTCATAGTTTAACCTTCAATATTCCTCTTTGGCTCTTCCGTCATCCCGAAGGTGGCGGTTCATGACCTTCCGATACTTATCTTCACAGCAGTCCTGTATTCCGAGCATCGCAAATGTTGAACAAACACCACTAAGTACTGGTAAATGCTGGACGCTGAACGTGAGGGAAAGCAACTTCCCAAGCATAAACTGCTGATAGTCTGTACCGATTGACTGATCTTGTTAGCTCATGTCCGCAGCCCGACTAACACCGCTGACTGTATTCATCGTTCAAGTCATCACAGGAAGTCTCAATCACCGGTCAGCCCTATTGCGGCCATCATCACTCATGTCCGGCATGGTCGATGTAGCAGAAGAGTCTTCGCACCTACCAACTATCTTCGATGCGCCCAACACGTCTCCGTTCGGTAAGTGAATATGTTGATGTCATGCTAGGAAGGTCTTCATGACTTACACGTTCTCTTCAGATGAATCTGAGTTACTTCACTGTGTATGAGGTAGTTTCACCAAGAAACGACGAACATTGACATCTTTGCGCAACAAGAACTATGCCTTCTTGCCAAGAGGTGTTGTTTGGGAATCAATATCACGCCAAGCAACCACAACTTCGTACATGAATACAATGAGCACCTTCTCAAGTATCGAACTCCTCTATCTACACTCGGTCCCTCTTGTCTTCACAAGGCTCGCTCAACTTCTTACACGGCTTGCTTCGGCATGGACAGCTGCGCGTTGGCCCATGAGACTACAAAGACGAACATGTCACGGTGAGTTCAGATCTCCGGAGTTGGTTGCTTCTAATACTATGTTTGCTGGATCCAAGCTCGTCTCCTTGGTGTTTAGTTCCATCGTGACTCCTCGGTGAAGTCCTCATCCCGACCTTAACGTGCCTTCTCGATGCCACGACGCAGACCATATCTGTGAGCTACACGCGAAATCTAGCTGTAGAAGGTGCGTAGCGCAAACTTCCATACTCTCTGCTATAGGTGATATATGGAAGCTTACTGAGCAGCTGTGGCAGACAAGATATGGAACGCCTGTCAAAGTGTGCACGAGGAGTGCGCGTGTTTGCCACACGATCTTGCCGTCTGGACATCGATGCTGTGGATGTACCAGCGTTGTATAGATTGGATCAAACAAGGCGATAGACAGCTTCGGCCCTGTGTACGGACAATGAGTCTCACAAGGTCTCACAGCACTTAGTCCTGACTGTATCCCCCACAGTGCATATTTTCTTCGATAGATAGTCTAGCGCGCAATGTGTGGTCATGTTTGGCAAGGGCTTTGTGGCGTCGACAACTACGAATCTCCGACACTCTGACTTTTCAAATTCTTCCGAGTGACACCAACCTACTCACCGCAACAGCCACCTCCTCTCATACCTCGTACCCTCAATTTAGACGCATTTCAGCCCATTCTTTCTAGGAGATACCCCGAAGCCAGCGAGCAGAAATGCTACTTTTTATTCCGCCGTACGAGGTGTTGCAGGTGCGCACTACGCCTTTACTTATCGTACTTAGTCGCTCTGATCTTAGTCTTCGGCAGTGTGCAGTTTAGCAAGGGGAAGAGAGC
This sequence comes from Irpex sp. Y119-03, assembly GCA_037042295.1. Classification (NCBI taxonomy): domain Eukaryota; kingdom Fungi; phylum Basidiomycota; class Agaricomycetes; order Polyporales; family Irpicaceae; genus Irpex; species Irpex sp. Y119-03. The sequence goes on along the minus strand of JAXQKB010000266.1, from coordinate 41,022 downwards.
TAACACTTAAGACGAGCCTGGGCTCATACGAGTTCTCGCATCGTGCGGTTCGCTGAGACAACGTTTGTCTGTGCGTCTTCCTTCAGACTCGGAGGAAGATACCAGTACAAATAAAGTCGCCCGCAAGGCTGTCCTTGACTTTATTATACACTGGTTGGAGCAAACTACCGACAATATAGTCTGTCAGCCGGTATCTTCGCAGCCGATGGACAATGGTGTGGAGTACGTGTGAGGCATCTGCTGTTGCCAACATCCCTTCATATCAGAGTGGCGTGCCGATTCCTATGCATCGGAACATTACTGAAGGCTATCTTTTGCCAGTTGAAAAATTGGGCATCGACGCAGCTGAGTTATGGTGCTCGCCGCTCTCAACAAAATGTACGTCCTTTCTATAAGCATACCCGTAAGCTTCTTTAGGGTTTATCTCTCAATATTGTCTGTTGTTCTGCTAACCTGGACAACCTAAAGAATGAAGCGCGTTCATGCGTCGAACACGCGTATTCATTGATGCCCCACTAGTATGTGATACGTGATATGGTGGTGGAATGATCATGATCATAAAACGGTGGAGGACAAGAGCTAGAAAACGATGCAGTTGGGCCATAGTCCCTCGCATCCCCAACCCGCTATGTCTACATGGGCTGGCACAGTCATGCAGCGTGTTTGCCCGCGAGTCCTCTGCTTCTCCTTGCACCTACTCCTGATCGTCTTGTTGGCCTGTCTAGTGATAATTGCTGGCCATCATTACGAGCACGCCCTGAATCGTCCATTCACCCCGGCGGGACAGACTGTTATGTCGGCTGCAGTTACTACGGTGACACAGACCTTCAGCATTGTGGGTTTTCGATTGTACCAATATTTTATGATTCCAAAACTCATGCTTGCTCGCGGTAGCTCTACCTTGCAGCCCTGGTGTTCGTGACGCAACGACTCGCGCTAATACGCGACTTACATACACGTCAAAGTCTCACGGCGATTCACGACAAGTCCTCCGCATGGCTTGGACTGGGTTCTTCTCTTTTTACCTTTCTTGACCAACGGCGCGTATCTGCAGCTCCCATCAGCGTAATGTTCATTGCGCTCTATCTCGGTGGAATAGCAGTGCTACATATTGCCGTGCCTGCTTCAGTTAGTGTCGGCAGTTACAATGCGACGAGTTTTATGCGGGAGAATACTACGTTGGCTCGTCCGCACAACCTGTGAGTTTCTGCTGGCTAAATGGCGAATACTGAAATTGAGTACACCCATAGTACAACTTGGCCAAGCCCCTCTTGGGATATTCTCAGGGTGTACAATCAATTCCCTCAGATTGGACTTAGGGATAACATGATTTACGATATAATACCCGTGATCACTACAGCAACGGGTGCGGTCCAGGTCAACGCAACAATATTTGACGTGAACTGCGGCTTAGTATCAAACGCTCTTGAAGATCCCATTGGCGGGTTTCGAACGGTTGGGTTAGACACAGAGGCAATATGGACGCTAGACTTGACTCCAGAGTTTGATGTCACAGTCAGAAATTTATGTAAGAGGACCATGTTCCAACTATTCCCACATCTCAAGCTCCCTTAGTTCCCTCGCTGCTCACCACAGCCTTTAGTGTTCCCTTCCCCCTCCATACGATGCCGAGTACTATCATGGTAGCGGCCGTAAATCGTTCGGTGGTGGACGACTCCGGGGCTAGTGCAACCTCTATCACGATTACTCCTGCCTTGTCTAGCGGTGATACCTCTTGGACTAGTAAGCCTCACGGTCTCGTCGTTTGAATTTGCTAACAATTGTACACAACATTCTAGTTACCTCGATACAACTCATTGCTTGTAACATCGACACTAGAAATACCACTATATCAGTCTCTGCGGCCGAGAGACAACCTATTGGTAAGAAGACCGGTATTCAACGTGCCATGTGGAACAATTGGACGTTACCACAGGGCACTTCTACCGACCCACTGCTTTCCATTGTGAGTAATGCCGACAGCTTGCTGGACAGCCTGAGGTTACTGATTGTCATTCCTATACTACATTGACAGGTCAGTGAGATAGCCACCGAATCCCCCACCAGTCTGTCCTTGCTAGAACCACAGCCCATATTCCTGTACAATACCTCCGATACCACAAGACGGCCTGAGGAGGAACTTCCCTTCCTGGATCCTCGCTTCCTAACCAACGAATATCCAATCTCGGACCTAGATCGGTAAGAGCAGCTTACTAAACTAATACAAACTAGGGCACAAGTCAATGATGATGAATACTGCAGGTTCCTAATGAATGATTGTGTAGGGAAAGAATGGCTTAGTCTACCGTTGAATGGGACTAGCATCCCACTTTCTAAGCTGCAGGGGAGTCTAGGGAAAGCTGTTGCTGCAATGTTTTGGTACTGTGAGTGACTGCCCCTGTGCTCTCGCAAACATTCACTGAAATCTTTGTCAAATCGACGCATACTCCAGACCGCAATGGTAATCATAGCAACGACTACTCGTACGACGTCGAATGGTCTGCCAACGGAGATCGCATAGGAAAAGCGCTGATTGAAACTGTTGTTGTACGAATGCGCTTGAACGTAAGTGACTTGTCCGAGATTACCCACAAGTGCTGAGACTGATGATACCATGTTACCATAGTTCAACATTTTCCCAGTATGTGACATACATTCGATGTTCCGTGTATATGCACTGATCAACTGCTGCCATAGCTTGCCATTAGCCTGGGCGTATCGTGCATGCTGTTTGCACTGACCTTTCTTTTGCCCGTCTACAATCAAAGGCGAGAGCAAATTTCACAAGAACTCGATGCAGCTGGCATTCTCCAGCTAACATGGCTTCTCGGAAACGAAGAAAATTTTGCGCGTGTACGCAAACCCTGTCGCCATGAACTTAGGGAAGCCGGCTTATTCGACGTTCAAATCAGTACATGGGCGAGGCGAAAAAGGGCTCAATCGTTGGATAGCTATGAAACCTCTGAAATAACGAGACTGGATAGCCGTCAATCGTTCATAGATATATGCCGAGAAGATGGATCGGATACATCCAAGGAATAGCCTTTCGCGCAGTTATTTTTTCAACGATTTAGTCAACTTGTGTCAATATAAGTAAACAAATCGTATGTGACTGATTGCGTGTAACGCAGGTGGCATGGTATAGCGAATGTTTTCCTAATCAAAGCCTCCCGTAGACAACGATGGAGGTAGAGCATTGGGACTCTTTCCACATGATATGTTGATATTATCGGTGAGTGTGAGCTCGATCGTTGATCCCTGCTCGAACGCGTCCCATTCCAGGAAACAGTTTGACTTCCAAGGTTTTCCGTCAATCGCCACGCTCTACATAGGTCCTCATTAGCAACAACCAGTTATAACAAATGTTATCCCTGACCTTCACAAAGACTGTTCCTCCAATGCCATCCTTCGGGTTTCCCTTGAAATTCTTGGCTTTGATGGTAGTTGTTTTACCAAATGTAGGGTTGAAGAAAGAAATCTCGGGGAAGAATGGAGAGGAGAGAAGCAGCTGGCGTGTCCCCGGTACAGGGTACAGACCTGCGAGGTAGAACGCGACATAACTTCCCATGGCGCCTAATACGACAAGTAAAGTGATCCCGCAAACTGGGAGGATATTTAATGCTGCTCACCAGAGTCTAGAAAAGCGACTTGTTCAGAATCTAAGAGACAGATTCATATGCGCGCGACTTACCATCGTTTCCAGGTAGGCCATTTACTGAGGTGTTATAGAACTCTGCAATAACTTGGCGTGACGTTTGTGTGCTCAATCCAGGGTGGTTTGCGTAATGGTACATGAACGGAATCTGTTGAGACGGCTCGTCCGTGGAGTCGAAGAAATCCTGGTGGACATATGAACGCCTTGGTGGACTTGATGTGTAAATTCCGTACCTGCTCGAATATGAAGTTCAATCTGTCGATGAATGCTTTATTGCCTCCTTGTAGTTGAATAAGTTTAGCGGTGTCTTGCGGAACAAACTAGGATGTGTCAGTATTATCGTGTGCAGTGGCCCGAGCTCTGAGCACGAACTTGAGAGTACTAATCGAGTTTCTACATCAGATCGTGTCTTTAAGGTGTGAAATCATGTACGTACGACAATAGGGGAGCTTTCGTAGAACCCGTCCGTATTTACTGCATTCAGGAAGCAGAAAGACATGAGGGGATCATTGACGCTGCAGTGCCTAGGATCCGTAAAATTGAAAGTCCCGTTCAGAAAACGGGGCTACATGAAATCATACAGCATCAATAATACCCTAAATTGCGATGGACTACCGCAAACATACCTGCATCATGCCCTTAATACTCGAGTTCCCGGGAACGGTGACATCAGGATTCCAATTGTTGATGAAATTCCCAGCACGTTTTGCGTACTATTCTCACCGATGGTCAGTAACATGTTTACGTCGAGTGATGCAGGACATTGCTACCTTCGCGGCGTCATCAGTCTTGCCCAGAATCTTCGCGACTTGTGAGATCCCGAAGTCATCGAAAGCATACTATCGTACCAATTAACATGTCAACCATTGAAACATTGGCATTCACCTTACCTCCAGGGCACGCGAAACCTGCTTAGTATTGGTACCACTGGATTCCCAGACGTCGGACGGGATAAAACCTGAAGATCATACTTAACGCTAAGTCAAACAGTGGGCCACAATCAGAAGACCTACCGAGTGTCTTCCAAGCGTTCGCCTGTCTACCCTGAAGATCCCAGTTCGGAGGCTGCAACTCCGCGTCTGCCAGTAGAGCATTGTATAGAGCGTCTGAAGATACATTGAGGGCAGAAAACTGTGTGTGGAATCTGTGTAATGTTTGTTAGCTATGGCATACATCGATATCAACTTGGTACACGGACTTTACGAAAAATTCGGCCAGAATCGGATCACCGTCTGGTACTTGTCATCGGTCGTTGTACTATGAAGATGCTACCATGAGACTTACTACTTCCGCCTTGAATGAATTGCTGGGTAGTAGCTCCACGGCATTCAGGGAGCCATCCTACAGAATTATTTCTCTTGTCCCCAGTATAATAAACCATTGGGGATGAAAATACCTTCGTGTTGTTGGATATTGATCAATCCACGGACGATACGAGCAAAGTTCACCGGATCGTGTAGGGACATCAGAGGGTAAAGTGTACGGAAGGTATCCCACTACGTACGCGCGAAGACTGTAAGTTTGCGGATCCCGGTAAAATGAGGACGATGCCTACATTGCAGTAGAAAGAATCATAATAAGGCTCCGTTGAGTTCCACTTCGGGTTCTCGTCAGTGTCTAAAACGTGTTAGTGGGACATGGCTAGTACGATGACAAGGGAATTGCGTACAGTCCGCAGGAGAGATGTGCGTGCGGTAAACAGAGCTGTAAAATAGCTCCACAATATCCGGGTCTACATTGGTCGTCTTTACCTGTATACGGCCAAGGAGCTCGTTCCACTCGTCGAAGGCCGCTTTGCGGACGCCATCAAAGTCGAACGTGGGTACTTCAGACTCTGCGTTGGTACACGCTTGGTCTGATGAGATGAATGACACGCCAACTCGTACGAGAATTGAGGTGGGGCCTTAGGGTGATTTAGATCATCGTATTCTATCATCAGGGACATCGGTACTCACTATCCTTTGCACGAGGGTTGAACGTTAAAAGCGCCCCCAACTGCTCGGTAAACCCTGGATCATTCATAAATCAGGACTACTTTGCTTATGGAGGATAATAAGCCGTAGAGGTACCAAAATATAGCTGTTGTAAATTTGTGGTTTGCTGTATCCCAGAGTTACCAAGCCAAGCTCCAGATTGTTTGGGTTCACCCTGAATAGAACGTGAGTTCGTATTGATTGTGTTACATCTGTCTTTGAACCTACCAGCTCGAACCCGTCACCCTTGAAATCTACGCACGTAAATGCACGGTATCGACCTGGGCCAAAGGATGAAGCAAAGGAAGCTCCACCTATTACATGAAGGTTTATTAGAGATGACTCGACCAGCGCAATAGTTCCTACCCACCGGTGACACGAGCTGTAGTCCCATTGAGCAACATCACCGGATCTGTGCTACTCCTCTGTCCATCGTTAGTGATATCGACGACGATCCTGGGGTTCACAGTCCCAGCAGGGAATGTGTAGCTGATCAATGTCAGTAGGGCAAACGTAAGGTCCCAGAAATATAATCCCACCGATGCAATCCAGTCCTGCGAGTGGTAGTTAGCTCGACACGTATATTATTGGACTGACAAAATACGATTGAGTTCTGATCCTCAGATAATAGTTATTCTGTCACGTACGAGGTTACTGGCAAAGTAGCCGGGCTCTGCGAAGTCATCCGGAGAACCTTCGCTCGATAATTAGATCTGTGCGTCGTCTCGCATGCGTATCTTACCATTAGTCAAGTTCTTCCTTGAAACCTTGCGATTGTCAATAGACGTAGGGCATTGTTCAAACTTGTCATCGGGTCCGCAGAAAGCGAACGGAAATATTTTGAACAAAGAGAGAGGGATGGACTAGATTTTAAACGAGTCAAATTGAACATTTCGTTAAGGTCCGCGAAATGCAAACTTACTCCTCCGGTACCTAAGATATGTTCATGTGAGGCCAATATATTGTGGAAGGAGGGCTACCGGAACATACCATCATCGTGCAGTTGGGAGAAGCCTGTGACGTTAAATTGTGGATCTGCGTCGTATCCAGCATGCTAACAAATGGTGAGCATAGTAGAATATTATTCTCTAAGACTACGCACGTTTCCGGGAGAATCTGTATCCATGCCTACTTTCGTCATTCCATGAGGGAGTGTAGCACCTACATCATGTTCAGTGCGTTCAGTACGTTTTCAGGTTAGCATGATACATCTGAGGGAAGACATACCAGGAAATACATGTCCGCCATTCGTCGTTCCAATGAAGAGATTCACAAGACTGGCAGGATTCTGGATTGTGGCGTTTGAACTGGCGGTACTCGTCGGAGCAGGGGCTGAGGATACAGCTGAGATACTCGATAGCGCAGATGTCGCTTGGCTTGCCTGAGAGGAGGATCCACCGACTATGCTCGAAGCTTTGCTAGCAGATGAAGATTGCTGAGCTGCTGCAAGTGTTGCGAGGTAAATCGCGCTGAACGCAACTAGGTGTCCACGTTTGAGCGCATGCATGGTAATATGCTTCTTGAGTCCACCGAGCTGGGTTATCGATGCAAAGCATCGACGAGATTATAAGCAACAGACAACCGTGCTGCTGATTTCCTCATGCCTGGTTGTCTGTTGCTTCTAACCTCACTCTGATTCCGTTGTACTGGAGAAGCACAACGAAGCACATGCCGCCTGGTCCAGCTGACTATAGTCACTGACAGCAGAGCATTGGAGTGGATTATTTCAATGATTACGTGTGGCTGATCAAGATGAGACTGAGTGAATGAGGGATACTCAACCCCATGGTGGTAGAGACGAGAGGTCGAAAAGGGCGGCATTTACCAAATTAAGGGAGGCGCTCTACTATATTTGGTAAACGTCGGGACCAGCCCTCGTATCTCAGGGTAAAGAGGTGCTCGTATACAGCCTGCGCACTCTCACGTACGGGCAGCTTCGCCCAACGATCAAGTCAGTGTACGTCGACCAGAAGTTCGAAACGAAAGATGCAGGTCATGAGGAGAAGGCATTGTGCTTCGGAAATTCTTCTCCGCACGTACATCACTCACTTGACCAGCACTTGAGCGAATACCTTGCCGTTTATCGAAGAAACCTGCTGATCAGCTTGAATACGCCGAAGCGTTGTCTCGCCAGCGCGTTGTGTACTTCGTGAGAATATTATCCGAAATCGGTCGGCGATGATGCCTGCCAACAGAGGATTTGGCCAAGTAATCCAGATTGTCCTGCCTAAAAGTCCAAGAAATCGTCTACACATTTACAAAAAGGCAGAAATCAAGTAGATAAGGATAGCAAGAAGCACAGCGCCGCCAGCGGCAATATGCCCACCAAAGTCGCTCCACAAATCGTTCACTTCAAATACTGCACGGAGCCGAGGAGACAGTACAACAGAAATGTCGTACACCTTTCCAGGCGTGTTGTCCGCGACCGTGATGTACAGCGTCTGTTTTGATTCGTCGTAGAAGGACCTATCACTCTTGCTTAGTCCTTGGACGATCACCTTGCTTCCTTGGGCGATGAAGGAAGGGAGGAATATCTCCGTCACAGAGGATGTCAGCGCGGGATGCCCTGCTCTTGGAGGTGTGGATGTGTCAGGGCCACCAGAAACACCTGGTTCTGTGGTATCTGAGTGGGGGATCATCCAGGAATAGCTGAAGTCACCAGTGTTGACTTCGTACTCGAACCGAAGCGGGATACCGGCGGTTTTGGCAGCGTATGGCCGGACAACACTTCGCAAGATTCGTCCTCCGTTGTCTAAGGTCGGTGCCGTCTGGTTGTAGTATAGTAGAGACGGGATCAAAGCTCTCTTCCTGCTGAACCAGGAGAAGTTCTCTCCGTTCCAGTCATCGCCTGCCTTGTCGTCGTTATCGGGGTTGTAATTCCACAAGCTGGTGGCGTTGTCAATAAAAGTACGTGGGGTAGATATATGTTACTCACGTAAAGCCGATGAGGGAGCGTTCCAAGCCAGTTAGCATAGCGTCCATCATGCGAAGCTGCCACTTCCAATTGTCGGTGGCAAATGCTTCACCCTTACTACAAAGACAGTTAATATAGGTCGTGCATGTTGTTAAAGTAGGAGGCGTACTTCATATCCATCGGTATACCACATTCACCAATAATCACTGGCTTCTCGCCAATAGCCTTATAGGCCTCGTTTGCAATGCGAGATATTTGCGTCGAGAAGTTTTCTCTGGCGCCTCGTTGACCCCAGTAGAACGCTTTCAGCGGGAACATTCCCTACGCAATGTGTCAGCATCAATTGGCACACTGTGAAACGAGTTCGTGAAACTTACCCTTGAAAGGCCCTGAACGTTGACTGAGAAATCTCCAAAGCCCTTCTGAAAAAGTGCGTTGAGATCATACCTTGGATGACAAGGTTAGTCACCAATTAAGAATAAGGAAATAGGAAAGACACACCAGTGAGGTGCATAGACCATGTTACTGGGTTGATGTTTGGGCGTCCACGACGAAGGGCAAAACTATGGACTATTCAATGAGGCAATCACAAGGAGGGACTACGCCTAGACATACCTCATTAGGAATAGCCTCTACAAAGACGAACTTCTCGGGAGGAGACACGCTTCTAATGCGTTCGACCCATCGTTCCAGCAACGGGAAATAATGGTCGGTATACCAGTCTATCTATACCAAATACCATGAGCCCAAATACACACCGGCATAACATTTCATACACGTACCTTCTTATTCGTCATGGGGTCCTTGATGAAGTAACTCTCCCGCAGCACAACGCCCTCATTCTTGCTCTTATCCCATCCCCAAACACCATGCATCTCCCACAAACACTGGCCTTGGGTAGGTCCGTCAGGACGCCAGACCTTCTTGCCGGCGGGATTTAGCACTGTCTTTCCTGTGAGACGGGTAGGCATGGGGAAGGAACGTGTCCAGACGCCGACTTCTGTTGGGTGACCAGCTCCGAGCATGAATGACTGGAATGGTGTGGCTATCGGCATGTTAGTAATTGTAAGAGAGGATAGTAACAGTGTTACTAACGAACTGCTCCCAGATGCAAATCCGTGTTGTAGTCAAAGGAGTGCATCGACTGGAGGTCTATGTACCCTCTGTGGGGCTCATTCATGATCTACAATAATTAATGTCTCGGTGTGTGACATTACATGATAATATGAGCCTACCTCAAAACCAATAACGCCTTCAAGGTCACCAAGGGTTTTGGTAACCAGCTCCCACATGTCGAGGAATGCAGTCTGTAAGAACGTCTGTATAGAGACATCCTCTCCTTTGGCGTTCTTAACCTTCAACTTCGGAGTGAACGTGTCGCCAGCCCAGAAACAAGTTCTGGAGAAGACAGCCTGAGTTATTATGAAGCGAAGCAAGCCAGCAACGTACTTACGCCATCGTTGCAGCAGCAAGCTTTTGGTACCCACATGGCCATAATCCCCTCTCCTCTTCGATATGTCCTCCACCTTTGACACCCTTTAGCCACGCAGCACCTGTTTCTTCCAGAGCATCCAAATCAAAGCCGACTGTAGTCAACGTCCATGCTGGAGCTCCCGAACCACCGGAGTAACGGGACCATACGTCTTGGTGACAGCAGACAAACGCGACCATGCCGTATTCGGGGAGAAGGGATAGGAGTTGGCGGACATATTCGAGGTACTCTGTATCGTAGATGCCTCTATTTTGCGCGTGAGTATAGTGGAGTGTCATAGATAAGATACCACTCACGGTCCTGCATGCTCAACCGCCTCCCATGTTATCAGAAAGCGAACTGTGCAACACCTCTGAGTTTATGACGTGACAAATAATACAGGCATAACGTACGTACTAAACGTGAAGCCCCATCGTCTCAGTCGCGAGAAATGCTCGTGTGCTTGGTCTAAGGGAAACGGTCGCCCGACAAAGGTGGCAGCTTCTGGGTTCGCGGGAAAGGTGGCATGGTCATCGTTCGTGGGTCTGAAAATATATTCCAGGTTAGGGAATGCATACAATAATGGCCATAGAGTACGCACAGCTTGCAGTTTCCCGCCAAGTTCACGCCTCGCAAGTTACACACCCTACCATACGCATCTACGAAATGACGGCCGTGAATACGTATTTTGCCTCCTGTGCCATGCGAAGACCAGTCGTGAGCAAAAGGATGGTCATTTTCCGTTTCCTGGATAATGCATGGCCGCTACAGCTCAATATATATACTTTAATTCACCAGAGTAGTGCTCACCTGAATTCGCTGTCCTGAAACATTAGACTGTTCAGAAGACTGCTCGCCGTCGTTCACAAGAATAAAGGACGCCTCCGACGTCGTTGGGGAAACCATCTGACAGTTTTCGCCTCAGAGCACGACGAAGTACACGTTCTCGAGCTTGGTTGTCACGACTGAAGGGGACCGTGTGAGCCGCAGGGCGGTAGGTCCAAATATGGGAGGCGCTGGTCCAAATGAGGAAGGTGCGCTAACGCGTGACAAACACGCCTCGCGATCGACGGCCACGCGTTGTATTATTGTCCGCTTAAATACGCGGCGGCGTCGTATCTGGAACCCAAATACAGCTTAAACTACGACCATCATGTCTGAAGACCAGTTGGCAAATGCTAACAGACTCACCGCGTTGCAGCAACGAAACCGCGAGATGCAGCGAGCTCTGCGCGCCGCCGCTAGTTCAAACAGTAGGCTTTAATTGTTGGTGCCACAGCTAAGATGCAGCTAATTTGCCTTACAGATTCCAACTTAACTCTCGGGCAGATTGCAAGCTCTTTCAGTGCTTTAAACGGCTCCCCCCAGTATGTGCTGCCTGCTACCGGAGAGGCTACAGACGAAGATCCTCGGGCTACGCTAGCTCATGCAGCTCAGGAATTGGAAGCCGAGGAGGAGCTGCCTACCGGTGACCCGGGCACGGTCCTCGAGGTGAAGCATCTCGACGAAGTGCTTGACCTTACCACTGGCAAATGGAACGTGAAGCCTACGCCAGTGGGCCAAGCTATACAGTCGACAAAGAAGGGGGGCAAGTATGACTGCTTTGTATTCACTGTCATCCGTCGCTTCACCCCCACGGCTGCCGTTGGGCGACCTGGACAGGTGCAGTCGTACAGTGTGACAAAGCTCATAGAGATCCATAGCGCTGAGCTGCGTAGAATTGGCAATGAAGCTATCGGTCCCATTCAGAGCGGTGTCTCTTGGCATGCAAAGCCACTCAGGGTTCGTAATAACAGATACAAGAGTATACAGGAACTGACATCATGATTAGGTTACGCCCCAAACTCTGCTCAGCTGGTTGCCAGAGCTAACAGCTCACCTCTCTACGCTCGAGGAATCCTCGACCGCATTCGCTCACCTCTCATACCTTATCAACCACCTCAAGTCTGAGTACGGTGAGACGCTAGACAGTCTCGATGCTCTTCTTGAGCACGCGGAGATAACGTTCGACCTTCTCTGGGCCCTCTACGTCCCGAAGAAGACAATCCTTCACATTTCTTGTCCCCTCACACAAGAGCCTCGCGCCGTCCGCCTTCTCTATGCCGAAAAGTGCCAGAAGCAAGACCTGCAAGGCGGCGCGCTCGCATTCGACATCTCTGGCATCTCCGCAGGTTTCGAGTCTTCCGGCTCGACTGCGGACAATTCGAAGTATATTTGGCGCCTCTTTGTCGAGTACCTCGAAGCAGATGTCAGCCCTGCGGGCACCCGCTTTGGCTTGGCCAAGCTTGGGAACGTGATTGACATACCTGGATTCTCTGGCACGAAGGATATCGCGAGTCTTGGGGCTTATCCTATCAAGTACTATGCTGGGCCTGGAGGACTTGATGGTCTGAAGGAGCGTTTGATCGAGAGAGGCAAAACGTGGTCTAAGTATGCTGGTGGCGTGAGCCATCTGGCGTATAACGGAATTTCCCACATGTGGGTCAAGAACACAATGGGCTACGATGCTGCCAGGTATAATGTGAGCAATTTGTACATCTCATTTGTGGCCAGTAACGTAATAACGTATATTTCTAGGTGGATTCCAGAGTTATAGTCGACAGAAGTACGTTACCTGGGACAGTTGATGTGTAAGAAAGCTGACAATCGTGACAGAGGCCTTCTCCGAGAACATGTCCAACTACGACAAGATGAGCTATGCGTCGAAGACCCTCAAGGGCGTCGACATAGACAGGTTCGCCTTGCGCGCCCACAGCGGCACAGTCGTGACAGATAACCCGCTTGGAAAGGTCGAAGAGCTCACGTCTGATGACCTCCTGCTTGCGCCGCCGACGGTGTACGGATTCAGCTTATCAGATAAACAATGGCGTGAGTTATAATTCACTCACCATGCACGATATAGTCCTCACTTATACGTCCTATGCTAGTGGAGTTCTCCGTTGATCTTATTGAGGAGTTCGAGTGGAACGAAGAAGCGTATCAGAACCTTGTTATACCTCCAAATCATAAAGCCGTGTTGACGACGCTGGTAGAGGCTCACAGCACGGGTCCAGCATCGAAGATTGACGATTTTGTCAAAGGCAAGGGGATGGGTCTCGTTATCAACCTCTATGGAAATCCTGGTACCGGTATGTGTGGTAACTCTTTTTTTGGGAGCACAGACAGTAACGTCCCTTTGAACTTGAATCATAGGCAAAAGTTTAACCGCTGAAGCTATGAGCGAATGTACGTACTCTTACACTTGTTATGTCTTTTGCTTTCCACTCATGGTCGAACCTCATCCCAGATTTGCGCAGTAAATAGTCTCTCGAGCACTGCTATTGGGTTCTTTACCTGACATGCCTCATCTTTTTAGAGCCCTTGTACATCGTCGGAGCTGCGGACCTTGGTACCAGCGCTGCAAAGATTGACACAAACCTTGCGACCATCCTCAAGGTCTCCGCGGCCTGGGGTGCAGTCGTCCTTATTGATGAGGCCGACGTTTTCCTCGAAGAGCGTGCGTTGCATCATATTGAGCGTAACGCCATGGTTGCGGTCTTCCTTAGACATCTCGAGTAAGCGGACTGTAGTGACCACGATCCAACGTGCTCTAATATCTCGATCTTCTTAGGTACTTCCGCGGAATCCTCTTTCTTACCACTAACCGTGTTCGCGTCTTCGACGAAGCGTTCCAATCCCGCATTCACCTCTCCTTACGCTACCAAGACCTCAACGCTGACTCTAGACGCAAAATCTGGCTCGCGTTCCTACGTAAAGTCCACGGAGACATTCCCGATGGCGGACTGTCTAAGGAAGAGCTTAGGCAACTCGGCGAGAAGAAGATTAACGGACGTCAGATTAAGAACGTTGTGAAGACTGCGACCGCGTTGGCTTCAGGACGTCAAGAATCTTTGGGCTATCGTCATTTGGAGCAGGTTTTGGATATGATGGACGAGTTCGATGCCAGGTAAGTCGCGTCCTCTCCAGTTCAGTTTTGAGTGAGCGGCTAACAGAACGCAACAGTCAAACGATGTACAACTGAGCGCGAATTTCGCTGTATTTGGATCTTGTATGTAACGTAGATGTATCGAAGAAGATATAGGACTAGGTTTTTTGGAACATGACTCGTTTGCAGTCCGAAGGATGAGTGCGAAGCGGGCACCGACGGGCTTGCCGAACTCCTTTTCTGCTTTCTGGGTGAAGCAATATAGCTAGAGGCAGTCACCGTTACGGTCACCTGTTCTCCACACCAGCTGGTATAAAGGGCCTTCATTGCCCAGAGTGCATAATTCCGTGTGCTGACAATGTTCACCGAAGACAGGACTTACAAGCGAGCCTCATTTCATCATCCAGGATAGCCAACCAGGTTTCGAGAACCAAGTCTTTGACTCCGCGTCGGTGTTTGTCAGGTACTTGTTCTCCGATCCGGGACGCCTTGTCTCCTTACTCAGCGTGTTACCAGTGCATTTATAGGAATGGCTGCAAAGCTTCCCCTAAATTCCACTGCAGCCGTCTACTCCCTTGGCAAACACGATGTCTCAGCCACAGCCCAAGACACATAGCTTTCTGGTCGTTGCACCAGACTACAACGATACCAACGCTTTGAAGATGCGCAACGAGAATCAAGCTGCACACGTTGAGCACATGGGCGATGTGGGCAAGGCTGGAATTTTGCGTAAGTGCTATCTTATAACTCCAGCGACTACACTTCTCCTTACTCAATGTTCCGTTCAGGCACCGGTGGAGGATCGCTTGCCCATGACAGCTACAACTTCCTCAATGGCGCAAAGCTGACCGGTTCGATCATGATATTCGAAAGTGAGAGCATCGAGGCTGTCAGGAAGATCATCGAAGACGATGTTTATTGGACTGAACATGTGGTATGTGTTCAAGCTATCGCCTACGAACTGCAGAGTATTGATTAGACTTCTTTCAGTGGGACCATGAGAAGCTACAGATCATACCATTCTTCAGTCCTGCACCCATTCCGCCCTTGATGGCTTGAACTTGAATTGCATTCAATCAAAGAAACAGTCATACTCAGTGTATCTAAGTATTAGCTTTGTCATGCAATGTCAACAGGCGCTCCCCGAGCTCCGATAGCACTATAAGCCAGTTACTATTGGTACTCACAAACTCGGACGTTCATAGACTATGGTTAAGGCGCACGAATTGGATCGAACTCGAACTTCCTCAGGCTGACCTGTATTTTCCCGCGCCACAAACCTGTCGGCCATCACCGAGCGTCTGATAACAGTGTCCCGAAAATATCGGAGAAGAAAATGTAACCCATTACCATCGCTCAGCTCACGGACTTTTCGCCGCACTCCAAAGGTCTACTAACTTTTGCCTTCTGTCATAGGCTCAAACATCTAACGATGCATTTCTAGAAATACAGACATATATTACTACACGGCCTACTAGAATACAGCGGCGTGCTCTGAAGACTGCTTATACTAGCAACTTCAAATCGACGGAGGCTAGCCATAGAGACGGCCAAATCATACCCCTACAGTGGTAGCGGAAATAGATATGTGACTGGAAGGCCCTGAAGGGCATCACAGAATAAGCATAGAGATAATCATGGTCTGCTCCATAACCCGGCCCTCACCCATTTATGTCTTCCTCTCCGACCGCCAAAGCTCGTACTCCTCTTGGTTCTTCTTCGCCGCATCGTACACTGCTCCCCAGTCCTTGCACTCGTATACGTGATCAAAGTCGACTGGGTCCTTGTGGTTAGGGTGGGCGTATGGCTCGAGGTACGTATCTCCGTGACATTGAATCATCTGCTTGACATAGTTGAGACAGTGCCTGGTCATCTCGGAGGGCCCCGAGGGATCCTTCCATCCATCGACCAATTCCTCGCGCAAGAGCGCCAGGCACTTGAGTTGGTGGAACATCGAGACCGTGAAGGGTTGCTTGTGCTCGCCGAGGTGGACGATGCCGTCACCAGGCACGACGGACTCCCATTCCTTAATACCGACTGGTGTGTCGATGTGATAGCGAACGGTGTGGCTGTTGGCAAGCAATACAGGTTTGCGCTCTATTGGCCAGCTATCGGGGAAGTCTGACCCGACATAAGCTAGTGATATGACGTGCCCAGGTGAGTTGTAACGCCCTTTGTACCGCGATAAGGGATAGTGAGCTCACTGTAGTCTCTAGCCGTTTGTGTCGTAGTCAGCCTACGCAGCCATAGCGTGCCACCGAGCTTGAGGAGGAGACTAACGAAGAAGAAAGCAGAGGCGAAAGTGGTCAACGACCAGGGCTGCCTGCCCCGCAATACCGAGTCCGGACGCATAGGGAGCAATAGCGGCCGGGCGAGAGAGGTCTTGGGTCATGCACGTCCGTCGTATTTGAGGACCGTGGGGATAGCGGGCTCTCCGGCACAGGTGCAAACCCTTGATGCATGGCCACAAAAGGTCCCAAAAAGGAAGGTGCTAACCACATCCTGATCAATGGGCGCCTCGCCGCTGTTAATCAGCGATGGCGTTCTGATCGCACTTTGAGGTCTCTTTACCTGGTTTCGCAGCAACTCTTCCTTCTCGCAAACACACAACCCTACCAGTTCTTCCAGTGTTGTGCCGCACGCTGTTCCGAACGGTGTGCTCGCTGCCATGCACAAGAGCGAAGCTCAGCCGTGTGTTTGCAACGAACCTCGCTTTTACTAATTATGCAGCTTCGTATAGAGCGCTGTACGTGAAAAGGGTATGTTTCATTCTATTCACTCTCCAGCGGCGATTCCGATATTCATCCAATTACTTCTCTCAAGCATGAGGCGATTATCTAAACGCACTAGACTCTCATCCACAAGTCTATTACCACCGCTTTCTCAACATATCTCAATGGGCTCCGCAGGTGCGTGTCAGGTTACCTGCTATGGTAACTGGCTCTCATTCCCCTACCAGTCTCGACATATCCTTTGAGCTGAATGTTAGAACTCTTTGCGATATCACCGCCACCAACGACGTTTCATCTCGTCTCATGCTCAGCTTACAAGTGAAATCTTTAACACCATGTGTACTACAACGAAGGTGCGAATATGAAGGGTCGACTGACGCTCGGCCTTCGCCGGTGTAGCTATGCCGTACACGGGCAGGATCACGCTGTCATGCCATATCATAGCTGACCAGGGTGAGCATTCCCCTTCAATTCTCCCGTGCCTGGAAGAATCCCCATTAAAGCGCTATCCAGCCCGTGACGGTCTGCTCCCTACGGCCACCTCGCTGCGCACCTCCCATTCTGCCCCTTCCCCCGTGTGTCGCAGCCAACACTATCCAACATGTCGACGGCCGTGTTTGAGCACTCATATTACATCGGTAACTACATGAGTGGTATTCTCTATGGTGCGTAATCAGTAGATTATCAGCTACGCGAACCTGCATTTTGATGATGGCGTCGGTTAATTCCCCACAGGCGTGGATATGGTCATGTACTTTATGACTCTCCGTGAACTTGTCCGCCGTAGGAGACAAAAGAAGTCATGGCAATTCTTCTTCTGGTATAGTACCGCTCTATTCCTTGTGCTCACCATCGACATCTCCATCAATGCCGTCTGGGGAGAAAATATGTGGATAACGAACCGTGATAAACCGGGAGGAGTGCCCGTGTTTATCGCCACTCAGCTGTCCGACTGGTACCAGGCTTGGGGCTCCAGTGCTGCCGTCGCATTGGTGTTCATGTCGGACGCACTTCTGGTAAGGACTAATTGAGAGAAAGGGTTTTCAACAGAAGCTAATGTGCGCTGATCTGTCAGATTTACCGTCTCTTCGTGATCTACAACTCGAACTGGCTCGTCATTGTGATACCATGCTTGACATACATCGTTGGCCTCGGTGCGTACTTACCTATATATATCGACAAACTAACTTCCGTTACTCACCGTGTTTGCTACAGTCTTCGCCACCTTGGAACTCGTCGCCTCCTTCAAGCCTGGTGGCTTCTTCTTTGGCCAGAAATCCGTCAACTTCGGCATCCCTTACTACTCTCTGACTATTAGCCTGAACATCATCGTCACCGCACTCATTTGCCTTCGTCTTTTGTCTCTTTCCCGCGTCATCCGTGAGACCATGGGCGAGGCTCACGCCAAGACCTATACCAGTGTCGCCGCCATCATGGTCGAATCCGCTGCTCCCTACTCTCTCTTCGGCATCGCGTTCTTGATTCCCTATGCTCGTGGAAGCTTGGTATCCATCGCTTTCGGTCAAGTCTGGGCTAAGATCACGGTGCGTACTACCATTTGTTCAGCCTCGACACTAAGCGTCTAACATAACCCCGTATTAGTGCCTTGCACCGTCATTGATCATCCTCCGTGTTGTCACCGACAAGGCATGGACAAAGGAGACCCTCGCCCAGACTGGTACTAGCGCCGGCTTCTCCACCTTCAACATTCGCCGCGAGACGACGACCGCCCCGGAGACCATGAACAGCCTGAACAGCTCTACCGTCGCCGGGTCGTACGCTGTTCAGTCAAAGAAGGGTAACAGCGCAGCGAGTCTCCCGATGAGCGAAGCTAAGGTCTCCGTCTAATAGGAGAGAGAAGAGACGAACTGCCTTTACGACCTCTCTGAGTCTGGATTTCCGTGGATTATTCGCGCTATCATCATCCTTGCGTCTTTCATGTCACCTCATGTTAGTATTGCTTGTTATCTCGCTATCTTTGCTGCACTTGCGACATCACTCGTTCTTACTCTTGTGATTACTCTTAAGCTTTACTCCTTACCTTTTGACATCGCTTTACCGACGTGTATTGGTGGCAGTTGTACAACCTATAATCTTGCTTTAACCTTGTGTGTTACCTTTTCTACGTGGGTTGGTCTTGTGGGATGCTGCGTAATGTTCAGCTGGAGAGTGTAGGAGTTGATCCCTTGTTGTTGGTCGTTATGCTGTTTATAAACTCATTATTGGGATGTATACGAGTTATGCTTTGAATGCTATCGACGGTTACCTATGATGTGTGATAGTCTCTGTTGCAGGATGGCACACGGGTACGTAACTTATGGTATCGTATCTATGCGATGCTGTTGGGTTGATTTGTATACGTTTTGGCACTTGCTCAACTTCATCAGCGTAGAACGTTGAAGCCGAAGAGCGAATATGGACTACACAGTGCGACCGGCTGTCTTTGCTTTCGTACTGAAGTATTGTATAATGCATTGCAGGACCTAAAGCATTGACATTGATTCTACATACTGTGGCGGGTTAAATTTCCCGTGGTATTACGACTGTAGACCCAAGGTTCCGAGTCGTATTACACGCTTCACTTTGCCTTCGTATCAAGGGACAAAATGTACAGCGGCCATTCTCCCCAGGGTGAAGGCATGATCTTCTGGTCGAGCAGTGTCAAGCCACATTTCTGGTAAATGGTCGCCTTAAAGGAGGAAGATACGCGGTCAGTAATCGGTCGTATAGACGGGTAATTTGTGGTTTCTTTGTCTTATTTACGCTTCATCACACTCGCAGCGCGACGGCGATCGATCTGAATGATAGAGGTAGATTAGGAAGACTTACATTGAGTGCAGTGGTAGTCGACATGGCTATTACATCGCCTCTGATAGATGCCTATCAAGCGACAGGGTTTCACGGTCAATTCCAAGTAGAAAGAAAATATGGAGGGAGACTGTGTACCTTCCGGACCACCTGATCAATCAGACTTTTACCGACGCCTTTACCCTGGTGTTCGCGTTGTACCATCACTATATGGATGTACCAAGAGTCTAGTTTACCCTATTAGAGAGATTCCGAGAGAATGGAGGAAACGCGGTAAGCCGGAGAACTGAATGGAATGGATCCACAAGTGTTTCACTGACCGTAGGCCCCAGACACTTATTCACGAACGACGGAAATTCTGCCAAGTACTAAATTTCATGGTTCAACGCCAGTGATAGCACTGTCGGAGGAATGCACATACCGTCGTTGCGTAGTATTCTTTTCCCTCCGGAGAGAGATTGGCCATAAACTCTGTTAATCCCAGAGCGCGCTGCTCCTCGCTGGAATGAAGAGATTGTGACGACACGAAACACCAGTACAGAATTAAATGCTCACGTGCTGAAGAGGTCTTGCCCAGGTGGCATCGTCATCAAGAAACCCACCAGGCCTCCGTCCGCATTTGTGGCTTCATAATACTCTCCGCTGTGAATACCAGCGCGAAGCATAGCCCTCCCCATACCCGGAATCTTTTCCGGCTCCCCGCCCACAAGGCTCTTGAGAGCGGCATCTAAGCGATAACACGTTCGGTCTCTAATCCCAGGAACACACAAGCACTACGATCGAGAGTACTTACCGCCCTTCATAAGAGAATAAAAGAGATCCACTGCCTCATCGACTCTAGTCTCTGTGTGCTCCAATCAGCAGCTACATTTACTTCCGCTGGTCATGCTAAACGCACCTGAAGGCTGTTCAACGCGCTGGATCGTGATTCCACTTGGAGCCATTTCGAGCTGTGAGCGACGGGCTAAGCTGGACTAGCTGGCGCGATAGAGATTGGGAGTGAGAGTGTAGATGTTGCTTTTGTGATCGCAGGATCATGTTGGGTGTCTGGGTGAGATAAGATGGATCTCGTAAAGCAACGGGGTGTCTCCAAGGATAGTGATCCTTGATGGTAAGATGTTTCTTTCAGCAGAGTGACCACGAGGCTCGATCCGTTTTCAGCCTGACCAGGGTGAGACTCGCAAACTGCAGGCGCAGGCCAGCTCGGCTTCCTGTGATCGTGATGAATGTGTATGTTCCCACGAGGGCATACGTTCCTCCGCCGTAGAGCCGCCGGGCTGGCTTTATTGTCGTATTTGATCTCAGGTTATCGCCCAGACTCGGTCATTCCAGAGATCGCAGTCTTTACGTGTTATATGGCGATGTCAGCGGTACAGCTGGGGCGGGAGATCTTGTAACTTACTCTCGTTCGCGATGCTCAGTAAAGACTCTCGACAAACTCTTCTCCTGCTCATTCTGATCTCGACCTCGCTATACCTTAACTTCTCGTTGGTCGACCTAGTAAAGCAGATCAAACATGCTAGGCGACTACGACTGCAGGTGGAGAAAGTCCGTCCTGCGGATTCCTACTGTATGTTGCATGCGACAGTTCAGATGAGGGAGCAACGACTGATGATGAGTATAGCTTACATCGCAGAAGACCATCCACTTCGACTTCCTATCGAAAGAAAGTTGATAAAAATGGTCGCAGAGGAGAGTGTCCGGTACTCAATCACAGACCCAGAAGCCGAGATGGAATGGTTGTGGACTGGTCCCGTTGGCGACCATTCAATTCGATTGGGGAGTGAGCAGCGCGGCTTCACAATTGCCATGTTCCACCAACTACACTGTCTGCGCATCACCCGCGAGGCTCTCATGTTCAACAACTGGACCGCTTTCCCTCATGGTGCCAGGGAGCACCTCAACCATTGCTTCACTTACATCCGCATGTGGACTCTTTGCGACGCGGACACCACGCTCGAGCCCGGAGACTTCACGAAGCGCAATTTCACGCTGGAGCGGACGGGTGGAACACACACGTGTTACGACTGGGAGGCAGTGTACGACAGAGTGAATGAAGGGTGGGATCAATGGGAAGAATACCGTATAGCTCATGGGGTACCACCGCAGACTCTTGGATAGCCACTCTATTTCTTGACTTGACATGTAGACACCTGTCATTGAATTTCACGTATTTTTGAGTGTGACGGCCACCGAGCGACGAATCAACGTACCGGCGAACCGTACGCGCGATGAAGTTTGCAAATGTACATGTAAAATGCAATAGAATTGAGTAGCCTAGCCCAAGAAAGGCATTGGCAAACGTCCGTCACCTGCAGCCATTGCTATTGTTCAGGCGTTAATTAAGCTTGTACGTCGCGTGTTCGTAATTGAACCGCTTACAGTAAGTACCTATTGTTGTCTGCGCACCGGCCCTAGAAAGCATAGTGATCACACTCACTTAATCTTGGCTTGCCATACGATCATCTAGCCTGAATCGTATAATCGAGATACCAGACCTTAGGTATCCGATCTATGACCGTGTGGGAACAAAGTTGGCAAGGTTTGTATGCACCTTTCGTCCAAATGAGAAGCTCCCATGGTCGTTTGCAGGGTCGTAACCTTTGTGGCGTCGTGACATATCTGTCGACCGTAAAGGTGTAGGTCAGCACCGAAAAGGAAGAAATGTTAGGCAGCTTGATGCAGCCTGGGTGATGAACTGCGAAGAATCTCAACTGCGTGTAGCAGTATGTTTCGGCTCCACAACTCCTTCCCGCGGATCCAATGAACTGAGTACAGTGTGTGAGCTGTTGTGAACAAGGATGATGAGATACACTTGGAGAACAGAGGCGGAGTAATCGCAGATATGCACTGAAAGACAATTCGTAGATAGGTCTTTGTTGCATATCGTTCGTTAGCGTCACCTCCCAAGGCATACCAAGCACTAGATGTGTGCAGCAGACTAAGATCGGATGGTTTTGAGGCATACCCAAGACATCATAGGGACGAGATCCAAGTATCCACGTATATCAACCCGCGTGCTTGCATATGCCTGTCCGCATTGCAAGCTCACACTTTAGACGTGGGAGCATATGAGGTGGAGTTGCTCCGTTCCGCTGGCCATATGCTTCATCTAGCGCTCATTGATATTGGGCGACTTGGGCTCGTATCGTTGCGCGTTGAAGTCAATAGTGAGTTGAGTATAATGGAATAAAACGGTGTCATACGCACGGTAATACCCTCGAATGCGAACTCGTCGGATCCTATGTATATCGCTCTCTTCTATCTTGTAGGTCGGTCACTCTACCATTTGAATCATGATCTTTGTGGCGCTGCACGTCCCTGATGACAGTTGACGAACGACATTCGGGGACAATTGCCATAAATTGCAATCCTTTCCCTTCAAAGATCTCCGACCTAGTAGAGGGTAAGCAACCCTGATGAGACTCATGCTGAGGGAGCACAATGGGAATGAGGCACACCATGTCTTGATTGCATCGCAGAGCTCAAGGTCTCGCACCCTGTTGTCGACTGAAGATAGCGACAATGGCGTGGAAATACGATATACACAAGTCGACGGCCGGACAGTATGCCCGACGGGGACTATGCACCAATACGTCACCTGGACTTTTGATCTTTGAGATAGCATATAAATACTCACTGTTGTCAGTTTGGACAGGAGAACAGAGCATTCTGCAACATTCACTCGCTTCGTGATGCAGACGAGATTCTTGGTTCTTTTTGCGTGCGTCGCGCTCGCGAAATGTGTCAGTGCTGCGTCTATCGCGGAACTTGGTACGTTTGCTCAGCTTGCTTGGATTCTATAGATGCTCTAGAGCTCATGTGTCCTGCCATGCATAGGTAAAATTCCTTCGCGCCATGATTCAGGCATTCTACTGCCGCCACGTTAGTGTTCTCACCCCACGAAGTCATTCGGCGTTCTTGTCTTGTCCGTGATACTGATGATAGCTATTCCTTCAGCCGGTTCGCACTAAGACAACCAGTTTTGTATTTTATCGCGGAGAAGCAACGGAAGATTTACGTACCGTTGACTAGAACGAATCTTATTGCTTGCAAAGCTCTTGCCCCCATTGTCGTCTCTGGAGTTACTAAATTAGTACACACATCGATACTAAGCACTCGAACGGAAATGGACGTACAACCCACTGTACCGTCCCGAAGGAAACAGGGTGTATGCCGCACGCCTTAGTTCTTAGAAGCTGATGCAAACAGCCGAAACAGATTGCGGCATTCCCATCAAATCAAGCTACAGTCAATGGCTAGATATCGAATCTCAATCGATACGTGTGACTTATAGACTGTTCCATACTGTATGCGCAATGCCGCGTCGTCAAGAAATGATCTGGAGTGCTGCGTGCACGACAGTAGAAGGGGAGCACAATAACTGCGGACAAACTTTGATTCGGTACACCCAAGGCTTCGGTGCATATGTCGGATTGAGCGGGCATACGCTTCCATTTGATATGCGGAGTGACTCTGGAAGATACAATGAGAGCGATGCGCCGAGAAGCTTACATCCCGCGGTGTCTCTGTTGGGTGGCTTTAGAAGGAAGATATAAATGCCCCTACCGTATTGTGGCAACATCCATCTACCATCCACCGTCTACCGTCCACTGTCCCTTCATCACCATGCGGTCTGCGTTCACGTACCTACTCGCTATGCTGGCCGTCGTTGCAGTAGAGGCTACGCCTGTTCCCGAACCCAGAGTAAAAGGTACGCCTTTCAAGCTCAACAGACGGAGCTTAAGTATTAAAGCGTGTCCATATACTTACTCGTCTCAGCTGTCGAAATCCACAGTCGCATAGATGCGCAAATCTTGACACCTCCTCCTGTCACTCGTGCATTCGACGACGGTAAGCACCCATTGTTGAATCGCGTGCTACTTGAGCTAAAGTTCTGGATAGCCGCATAATCGAGAGTCCTATCACCCTAATGGACAAAAAACCTGCGTTAGCTTGCGTAATTGTATCATAACAACCATGACACTCTCCTACTTTCGTTCTCTCCTCATATGCTGTTAATACCGTTATTTAGTTGTGACGCACTACGGCGTACACAGTTTTAGGTTTAGATTGTATGATAGCCGTTGGATACTACTCAGCTTACCGATTACCTGCTACACTTATCGTCTGTAAAGTTGGAATAGTCAGCGTCGTGGACAAGAAACTGGAAATGCAGATCGGATATTCGTCGAGGCGCCTTGAGCTCTTCGGCAGAGCCCGTTGATGGTCTTGGGGGCCAGCGCTCCAGCACTACTCACCTCAACTTCAAGTTGAACTTCCGTAACGGTACCGGTGACAGCACCTCCTGTAGAAGTTCTGTTACGGAGGCGCAGTGCAAACTATGTATGCACTAGTACGTTTCTCAAGATTCGAATCGTAGATATTTTAACTGAGTCAAAGATGCCAGTACTCATAGTAGTGAGTCGATCTCTTACGTTTCCTGCTGGCATGTGGAGTATTTGAGGAATTAGCGAGGCAAGGATTCTAATCTCTGCAGTCTCCCGCTGTCATGAATTGTGATAACGGAAAGCACAAAAAACTGCCGATTTGCCGCATGCCAGCGATAAGTATGCTCAAATAACTCCATCTTGATCATGAGCGTGGACGATCTCATTTGCTTCCGCTGATTTTTGTCCGTGGTGAAACTAAGGTGAGGTACCGAATACGCGAGGCGGACATGATCAACTTAAAGAATAATTTAGGTGCTTTTGGGCGAGCATCGCGCCTTGCTAGCATATTTCGCGACGCTCATGGGTTTTGAGCACAGCTTGAAAGCTCTGGGCGGGCGACGCTGCAGGTATGCCGGAGGCCCCAATTCGTGGTATAAATTAAGAGAGTTTGGATGGGTTTGCAAGCAGGCATTCGCTTCTCACCCCCAATCATCTCGCCGCGTCTCACTTTCTCTAGTATGCAGTCCCAGATCCTACGCAGCCTTGCCTTCATCACTCTCCTTGTCTGTGCTGCACTCGCGGCTCCCGCCAAGAGAGGTACGTGTCTATGGTCATACGCTTCTATGATCAGCCGCTTATCGTCCTGACAGAGGTCGACGGGCCGCACTCTCATAGCGATGCTCAAATCCTGAAGCCCGCGGAGGCCCGCTACCTGCACACCGACGCACAGATCCTCAAGCCCGTCGAAGCTCGCTACCTACACACTGATGCTCAGATCCTCAAGCCCGCTGAGGCTCGCGAGCTGCGCATCGATGCACAGATCCTCAGGCCCGTCGAGGCTCGTCAGCTCCGCTCTGATGCTCAAATCTTGAGGCCTCAGGACTGATTGGAGGTAGGTCTTTTCCAACACCGGGGTGCGTTATGACGAATTTACCTTCTCACCCCACCAGATGCAACTGGAATTCGCCAAGTGGCCTCTGGCCGGACCTGCATGGCGGGATGTATCATTCAGAACTTACATTATGTTGACGATTTCTCGTGCCATAGGGCAGGGAGACATAAACTCTTAAACCCTATATCGATGTATCATTTTCCGTTGCGCTGCTTTAGCGAATGTATTTTTGGTGGCTGAATGCCTGTAACAACGAACTACCGTGCCCGCTCGAGTCTCGTGGCCTCACCTTTTGGGTATAGTTGACCTGGAATATTTATCTTTCTATTACTGCAACTGTGTCATGTGTATTGTTCCCACCCTTCCCTATCCGCTACATGAGTGTGAAATAATTTTGTGAAGCCGGTACATACCTTCACTAGAGAAACCGTATACAAGCCATTCTCGAATGAATAGCGCACATTCGGGAATCCAGTTCTGTAGTGAATTACTTACAATGACTCCGGAGGCTGTTGTGGCTCATAGTATGCGCTGTTTTCCAAGCTTCAGCGGTGACAGTCAGATGTGATTTCCCCCTGCGAAGACCGAGAACTTGGGAAGACATCCTGACTTCGTACTACGCGAGGATGCCAACGCCGCGGCCATAGTACAAAATATACAAGGGATAGCCTTTGCACAGTTGTTTTCCATTGCTCTGCTCTTCTCCCACATCATGCGATCCCAAGTTCAAGTACTCATAATGTTCGCGTTTATGACGACCTTCAGCCTGAGCAAGGCGGCAGCGTTCCCTGTACGAACACGTACGTCACTCGGCTGATCTATAGGTGTCATGCTATCTGATAGCTTTTATCATGCCTGTAGGTACTAATCATGAGGTTCGTCCGACGCGAGGAGACGCAAAAATCCTCGGAACCCTGGCTCTTGAAGCTTCAAGCCGAAGGTACGCCCTCAGGCAGGGTTAGCCTCCATCTCATTTCACTGGACAGTGATCTCACTGTCCGCGCAGGTTGATCACCACACTATTGTCTCAAGACACTGCCTCCCCTTGGTCAGGCTCGAACTCGGAATATCACAGGGTGGTAGACGTGGAATGTCGTGGAGTTAACATTTGGACATGATCATGCTGTCTCATCGTTCATTTCGGGTGTATTGGCCTATTTCGGAAGTCTTTTGTTGTACGCGGACGAGTGACAGCTAGGGATGCCTGACACCTTTAAACGTCAAATCCAGGCTAACTCTGATCTCACGGACTCCGTGCTGTGCAGTTTCATTTAGAACTCCTGTCACAGGGTGGAATACAATAGAAGCAATCGTGAGAGGGGCGAGCTTCACACCTGTAATTGGGGCCGCCGGCCCACACGTATGGTGTTTGAAGTTTGCCCCAAACAGCTTAAGCTTCTCTCCTGCTATCATCACCGCAAACGGAAAAGACCTAACTTTCTCTCGGATGTGGATGACCTTTCCCTGCCGGCTAAGTTGATGGTAATGGAATCTGCGCTCAGAATGCGCCGGTAGCATTCCCAGATGCAACTGATGTAGAATTTCCAAGCACTATGGTTCGACTGACAGGAAATGCACTGTGAGGCCGTACGCGATCCCTGTCCACACTCGCCTTCGAGCCAATACTATTCAGGCGCAAAAATGGACACCAAAGACTACGAAGTGCCTCCGAACTTACAGGCGAGCGCCCCAGAATACGAAAAAGTGCGAGACATATGGGTCTCCTCCCATTGGTAAATGCCTTGAGGCTCGATGACAACTAGAAGCCAGAGCGATTGCAGTACAGCGACATCGACATTTCACATACGAATCTCCGCATAGCTCCAGATCATGGCTGATCGAATATTCATTCGTGCAGATGATGAGGGACTTTACGGCATGATGTGATCAGCTTACTCTCCATCACCCAGGCTATTGTCCTACGCATCTACGGTATGTCGCCCTTCGCAGAGGTCTGATCCACTGTTGTTTATTGTAGATGATAGTCAAGCTCATCGTCTCGGCCATACACAGCCTGAGCTGGAGTCCCTTCCAGCGCGCAAGCTGCGGCCCCGCCTACCTGGTCATGAACTTTGGGTGCTTCTAACTCCCTCCCTTTCAGCTTCAGGACTTCCTCACCGCCCCTCGCCCCTACCATGCTCTCTAATCGTGAAGAAGCTGTAGGTCTCCTCGACGAGACTGCCAGCCCCACCGAGTTTGAGAAAGGTATGACCACGTATGCTTGTTCTGCCCGGCACCCTGCTCATCACCCGTCCATAGAGCACTACCCTCAAACTGAGGCACATAACAGGAGCACAGCGACACGATGGGTTACCGTCCTTCTCTTTGTTTTTGTTGCTCTGGACGTTGCTGTCTTTAGCTACATCGCAAAGCAGCTTTTGTCTGAGGACTATCCCGAAGAGCTTGAGATTCGAAACGCCTACTATGGTCTCGACGAGCTCTACGATCCTCGCTGGAACCTCGTTAACTCCTCACACCACGACCCCATAATCAACCTCCCCCGACGACTCGGTATGGTGGACAGCTCCAACCCACACAAGATCTCACCATTCGAGGAGCACCTAACCCTCACTCCTTATGGCCGCATGAGTATCCCTGATCATCATCTCCAAGTCTCCGACCAGGTACGTCTCCTCCCCTACCATCAAACACCCGACATCATCCGTCGTTTAACATACCATATGCAGATGCACATGATCTACCAGTTCAGAGTGATCGACTACGGCATGGAGGAATGCCAACTCGCATTGAGGCTGCCTGAATTGGACGACGACAAGTTATTGGATCCATACGTCTTCCGCGGGGACAATAACCAAGTCTTGTTGGATGTCTGTGAGCTTGATGCCCCAAAGCTCATCGACATCCCCAAGCTTTCGTGGTCCACTCGTCCATCGTGCAAGAACCACGTTGGAACGTTCGCTGCGCGTCCGGGCACGGAGAGAACGCTCGCGAAGTTCCCGTGCGAGACCGCGACTGTACGATCGTTCCAGCTTTCGTGCGCCCCGCAGAATCGCGATTGCTTCATCGACGTCTGGTCTAGCCAGAATCAGACATGGGGTAAGCTTTGTTGCCCGTGCGTGACTTGAACATGAAGCTAATCCTGTATCGCAATCTATCAGGTGTATTCATGTATCAGCACCAGACCGTGTAGTCTGTCCCGAAGTAGGCAGCGAGTGAATGTCCCGTAGGACGCCTTTGAATTCCTATTATACAGGATTATTGTGTATTGTACATCACATGTAGTTTATGAAGAGTCAAAGTCTGCTCTCATACCTTCAGCGAGACTACGCGGGTCGACCATCCAAATTGCAGCAACCTCTGGCAGAATTTCATCCTCGTTGCGCAGCGACGAGTCAACTTCGTCTTCACGGTCCCACAGCGCTCCGTTCCGACACGCCTTGACGTCTCTCAATAAAGCCTTCACACTTGTCTTGTTAGCGGTGAGCGTCGTCCAGCCGTTGACAGCACCCCAGAGCATGCTCTGTACCGTATGCACAGTCAGCCGCGGATTCGCCTTCATGACCGTCGCGCGCTCGATCTCGCCGAGGTCGTCTTCTCGATCAGGTAAATGTTCTACAGGCGTACTATCTACGCGGGGGCGAGGCACTGTCTCCTGCGCCAGAATATCTCGACACGTTCTCGCGAGCGACCGGAAGAAAGGTGACAATGGCTGACCAGATGGCGAGCGCAGAGGTGGCTCTAAGTTCTTCCCCGGTTCCCCGAGTGGCAACAGTTTGACAGGGAACAGAGGAATGTAGCCAGAGGGGTACCTTGAGTCGCGCCAAAACTCTGTTTCCGTCTCCTGCAAGTCTGTCGGATTGGGACAGAGCAAGGTTTCGGCACGCCGCTTCTCCCTCGGTCCACCTATCTTCCCCACGATCTGGAGGCATCGTTCTCGAGCTTCGTGAGTTGTCCAGAACTCGGGTGGCTGGCGGGCTGAGTCCGGGTTTGACGGTGTTGCGGTGCGATGGAAGATGTCCTCGAAGAGCGCGTGACTCATTTCTTGTAAAGCTTGTTGGACTAGAGCTCTTGATGGCCTGGCATCAGCGACATCGCCTGCTTGATCATCAGCACTGGGGTGAATGGAGGAGGCAGCGCGGTTCTTCTTCCACTGCAAATACTGAGATCCAGGCGTAAACCGGGATTCTGCTTCCTGAACAGACAAGGGCAGCGGCGCGTGCGTGAGGTCTGACACCATTGCGATCAGTACGGAGAGGTCAAGGTTGATGTGGGTTGTGGGTTGCCATTGGGGAGCTTTACGGTCTGCGCTGCTATCACCTTCGACTGCCTCCGACTCGCTTCTTTCACCCAACTGCACATCAACGCCCATCTCCCGCAACTCCTGGACGGTCTGCGCAATCCTAGGATCATGTTCATCCTGGTTGATCGGTGATGGGTCGAGCCGCGTGAGACGCAATGCCACACCCGGGATGCCCAAATTCCCCGGTAGCGGGTTCGCTTTCGCAGCCGCGAGTAAAGACCGTCCCATTCTCAATAACGAGTTGTCAAACTGGGCCTGCGCAAAGGACGGAGTATGATGGTCGCCGTCAATGTCTTCGTCCGAGTCGGAGTCAGTCAAGTACGAGTCGATCTCGCGGAATTCTGCGAGCATGCGCGAGTTTTTCGTTCTTATGAACATGAAAACACATGAGCACGCGTGCAGGTCAAATTGTGCATCCTGTTTGTGCATGGACAGGTAGAAGAGGCTCACGTATTGACTCGGATCCATTGTTTTCCTCCATCTGCCACGACGTCGACCTTGACACCGGCTTCTTTTGGCGCGTTCCGTTTGCGATGGTGGAGAGGCGTCCCGTTCTCAGAGTACGTGTCCCATATGGCCACAACTGGACATTTGGCATGTACCACCTCGCTCCAAACAGCAATTAGATATGGGGCATTGGTTGATAATGCTGGGGTAGTGGCGCTGCTGGGGCTCGCTAGGAACTACTGAGAAAGTAGACATTTGGGTCACCTTGCTTGACTGTCTCTTTGAATGAAATGCACACCTTTTCGAGGATCTCCAAGTCCTTTTTCACCGACTCTTTGAGCTTTCTTAATCCGCGTATCGAGTCCTGCCTCGGTGCGTCGTCACTGTTGTCAACGGATGCATCAATGATGGGTGGTCGCACCGGAGGTGGATTGTATGCCGTTATAGATGTGTGAACATCCCGTAGTCTGGCATGCAGCTTGCGCAGATCGTGGTGAACATCCATACGCAAAAATAATGCGGTAGTCGTGAAGGTCGTGGTCGACGATAATGAGAGGCTGATGAACGTTGACCGCAGGTCGTTGCCCCCAGCAGAGCGCATTCAGTTCGGTTCGTATTGTTTATGGTTCGGTTCATTTCGTTACTTATATGGGCGCCTATTTACCCTTAGACGAAGTGTAAGAGTTGCTCTCTGTTGGTCATTTCAGCCAATTCTTCTTCTTGCCTCATTTCACTATTTCTAGTGCCAGATAAAGCGGGAAAATATAGCTGAACATGCCTCCAAAAGGCTCGAGGTCGTCTGGAAAAATTCTCATCAAACCAAGAGGTGGTTCGCGAGGAAGTGGCGGACGAGGAGGACGAGCGGCTGCAGCTTCTCCAGCGCGACCTACCATACGCATAGGACCTCGAGCCTCAGCAGCCCGACGCGACGAGACACCGGATGACGATGTCACAGTCGACGATGAGAATGAGATGGACGTCTCAGAGGACGAAGTTCTGCTCGGCGGCGAAGAGTCAGCGTTGACAAGCCGTGCACAGACGGTGGAGGAAGGTGATGAAGGCGAAGACGCGTCGCAAGCGCAAGAACCAGAGGAGGAAGGGGAGGAGAAGGATATCGAGGTTGACGTTGAGGAGGCCGAAGGTGAAGACGAAGGTGAAGATGTGGGTGTACCGCAAGAAGATGATGACGAGGAAGCGGTCGTTCCGCCTAAACGAGGGAGAGGTCGACCAAGAGGCCGACCTAAAGGCAGCGGAGTAGGGCCTGGGCGCCCTCGAGGTCGCGGTAGAGGGCGTCCCAGAGGCAAGGGACGGTTGACAACGCGTAGTAGACGTGATCGGGACGAGGAACCAGTCATTGAAGTCGAGTATGCTGAGGATGGCACAGAAAGACGTTTCCGACGTTATGGTGGCCAGATATATTACATTGAGGGCGACGAATACGTGACGGGAGACCTCTCGGAAGGAGACGAGAAGATTGACAAGGACGGAAATCTACTCGGAGGTACGCTGTGTAGCTCCATACATTCTATTTCTCAATCTCACACCTCAACGGTCCATATTAGGTCGACAGTTCAAAGCGCAGACATTTATTCTTCCAAGTAGAGACCCAAAGCGCAAATATATGCTAGCCATCGACGCAGCCCGCAGTTCCGGCTTCCGAGACTCTCTATACTATTTCCGACGCAATCAACTGGCCCTCAAGCTCAACGCAACGCAATGGGAGAAAGACTATCTCATCGAGGAAGGCAAGCTAGGCTCACACCTACGTACCCGAAGTGTCACCATGATCACCGCGCGGAGTGCATACAAGCTCCATGGTGCAAAAATGATCGTCAGTACGTACACGATCCCTTCACCTCGCCTAGTTCCCCTTCAAATAAGGCTGACATATGGCCGTTTAAAGATGGTCGCTGGATAATCGATGACTATAATGAAGCCAAGGTCCTCGAAGAAATCACAGCTCGTGGTATCAGACCCGGCGACCTAGTCGGAGACCTCCAAGACACATCCACCCTCGCTGCCGAAGCTGCGTTACTCGCTGGCGAGGCTGGACTCCCCAGCAAATCAGAACGTTCTACAGGTGCTTCGCTGGGTATGTACCGCGCAGGTGGCCCAACGACGATTTTTGGCGGGTCGGGGTGGGGACCGTATAGCGAAGGCCCACTGAACGCGGTAAAGAAGAGCATGTTGACGAGGGACGGTGTTAGTGAGGATAACTGGATGTTTGTGGCTGCGCAGAGGACGCTGGAGATGGGAGAGGAGTGGAAGGAGTTGAGGAGAGCTGCGTTGAAGACTAATGGCGGTGCTGGGAGTAGTGATGGGGTTGAGGGAGGGAAGCGGACGACCTTTGAGGACGCTGATTCTGGCCGCGTTGGTAATAAACGACAACGGATAGGCGACGACGCCCCGCTAGGCGTATATGAACCGCAAACCGGTCTCGTTTTCTGTCAGTTCCTTTTAGCTCGTGTGGTCTTCTTATGCATACTGACCCAATCTCCCGCAGATCGCTCTGACACCCAACCGACTCAGAGCCAATGGGAACCTGTCGACGATTCCAAACCTGTTCTTGGCGGTACTAAGGTTGGCAGTGGCGCATGGGGCCTTGCAACTGTTGACACCGTTCTGCAACTCCCTGTCCCCGGAGAGGATGAGCGGTATCGGTTGCAGATGCTACGAATGATCATGGAATCGAGTTGATTAGAAGGGCGGGGATGAACATGGAACTTACGATAAGTACTGTACGTTATTATGTGTATGTTTAATGATTTCTTGTAATGACACCAGGTAATAATGCTATGAGAGAATTGTGGCTCGTCTACTCATCTTTTTCTTTCCCAGGTTCATGCACTCTTGTGCCTAACAAATCTCTGTCAGCTCTGCGCAAGTGATAGATTCTTAGGTGACCTAAAGTAACAGTTATAATCATAATGCGATGGCCGTCGCGCAACCAGGATGGCCCGTCTCACGGGCGGCATGTACAAACTTCACACACTCTCACTGCTAAAAATAACAGAGACTTAATGAATAGGCGTATAGGATCCATAGCTGAGTGTTGTGAACCCTTGCACCATCATTTATCGCTGATTCCGAAGGCATCCCACGTTGATCGCTACCTCAGCTTGAAGATGTGCTGTGAACACGATGGCTTCATTGATCATTGTTGCTGATATCACGGCGTCTTACACGATGCTAGGTTTCCGATGGATATCACACAACAAAGATAGCCCATCCCACGAGGTGAGCGTTTTAGGACATCGGGCATGCGATGTCGTAAAGTACCCACCCTGTCCCTTCCTGAACTACCAGCTCAACAGCTTCTCGGCTGCCATGCCACTGTGGAATCACCTTGCACAACTACTAAAAAGACTCAACTTCGACCGCGGTACAGCTCTCTGTCATCTTTTTCACGTATTCTTGATTCTTCTCTACACAGCTCTGGTAGTTGTTGCCTCTCGCCACTATGAGCATGGGCTGAATTACTCCTTCACACCTGCTCGACAAAGTATCATGTCCGCAACGGTCTCAGTTGTAGCCCAAACATTCAGTACGGTGAGTCTGAGATTTTCCATGTCTTGTCCAGCCAGTAATGGAATCCCCCCTAGCTGTATCTTGCGGTTTTGGTTCTCTTGACCCAGCGTCTGGCACTCATCCGCGATCTGCACACTCGACAAACACTCACCGCGATCCACGACAAATCAAATGCGTGGCTCGGTCTAGGTTCTTCTCTCCTGACACTCATTGACCAGATGCGCATTCCTGCATCTGTGTGGAGTATTACGGCCATTACAGCGTATTTGGGTGGTATTGCCGCGTTGCATATCACTATTCCTGCTTCCGTAGCGGTCAATTCATACAATACAACGGAAGTCACACTACAAACCACTCAATTGGCAAGGCCACAAAGCCTCAACCTGTGAGACCCATTTATATATCAATCCTGCGATGGAAATAGTTGACGAATAGATACTCGGGCGTGTAGCAACAAATCAGATGCAGCTTCGTGGGACATTCTCAACGTTTACGGCCAATTCTCTCAACTTGGACTGCGTGACAACATGGTGTACGATATTATACCTGTCACCTCTTTGTCAGTCGGCAATGCCACAGTAAATGCCACAGTATTCGACGTTCACTGCGGAACGGTTCCCAGATTGCACCAGCTCCAGAGCGATGCTGAAAATCCGTGGAAATTTGCGGTCTCGTCGATTCACTCATTTTTCACTACGCCTAGTGAGTCAGTATGACTTAGCTACTTAGTCCAACACTACTGATCGTATGAGCCACTTAGTTGCTTTATCGTTCAGGCTATCACCGTTGTTGTTGGAGCATTCGAGCCTGCCTGAGTTCAGCCTCGATGCTCTGCCTGTTGGTTTGCCTAACGCTCTTGTGGTGACATCGACAATTCCGGTGACAGACGATCTTGGAACGAGTGCGGTGTCGTTTAAAATCGATCCTGCCGTGAGCATTACTCGAGCAGGGGCCAATCAGAGTAAGTTTCCTGGCATTAGGCTTGGTGACATACAGATAAGATGAGCAGCTCATTCTCCAAGTCCTGGACTCTGTTCAAGTATTTGCCTGCAATATTAACAGCATGAACACCACTATCGAGGTCTCAGCGATTACTAGGCAGCCTATTGAACCTCAACTACCACGAGGAGCAACGACATGGCAGCCCTGGTCACCATCAAAGGCTCTTCTCGACCCTTTACTTGAAAATGTGAGCCTCGAATATCCATAATCTATCTATACGTTTCTGATTAATGTATTTACTATGCAGATCTACGCTTTATCAGTGAACGCTCCCACTAGCAGCCGTATTATGGATGCGATTGAATATTATATCGTGAATAACACAAAAACTATGGACGAAGACCAACAAGTAGATCTAGGCAGGAGTATCAACGTAGGATTTCCTCCCATGCTAGACCAGTAAGCAAATATACTCCAATGTCACTTCGATTTGACAGGCTTTCGTGCGCTCAGGTTCATAATGGAAGACCTCATGATTGCTCCGTCGTCTCTAGCGCGCCGAAGTTCGTTCCTTCTCTCGGACTTCCAATCTAGTCTGTCAAAGGCTGTAGCCGCGGTGGTTTGGTATGGTAAGGCGTTCATATACGTGCGAGGAAACAATCAATCTGACATATCTCTCCCCACCCAAGAACGTAACCGCAATAACACAGACGTCCATTCATTCGATCCAAGCTCCACGTTTAACGATCAGCTACTTGGCCAAACTGCCGTCGAAGTGGGAATTATCAGAATACGCCTGAATGTGAGTGGTGTGATGCATTGGTCCCTCGTTGCCGTTTCCGATGATATCGCATGTTTCACGACAAACAGTTCAACGTCATACCGGTTAGTACATGCCAGGAGTAAAGTAGACTCAATGGTCTGAGAAAATCTTGCTTTTAGCTTGCCATCGGTCTAGGGGTTTCGTGCGCAATATTCGCTCTCACCTTCATACTATCAAAGCGTCCCGCACGTCTGCAAGCCTCAAACAGCATTGATGCTGCAGGTATTCTCCAGCTAACTTGGCTGCTTGGAAACGATTACCATTTTTCCGAGGTGAAGACTCCTGAACGCCAGGTACTCCGAAAAGCTGGGCTTTTCGACGTGCAAATGAGTACATGGGCAGAACAGAAAGCCGGCGCGCCACATGTCTCGGGCGATGATACGTCTGAGCTAACGAGATTGACTGCTGTCTCTCATTAGCTTTCTGTATATCCTGATGCATGCTATACTTACGCCTCCGCTTGTGTGATCTCAATTGTCCAGATGTAAAATTTTAAGAGACTTGACTGGTGTTTTTCTGGAGATTCCTGGAGGCTACTATTATTGAATATGGGGTAAGCCCGAGAATATGAGCAGTGCTGGTGGTGAATTTGGATACGTAGCCTTGATATTCGGGTTTCCTGTTTACTGCCAGCCTGGCCGCAGGAGCTTGGATCAACTGCAGGCAGTGACTACTTATTACTGCTAGTTTCGACGCGATCTGAACTTATATGTAGAAGATATGGCGACACAACTTGTGTACATGGATTCTTGCGAGCGATCATTGTTCACGAAATCGGTAAGTGATTGCATTTCTTTGCCTTCTCAAGTACTCCGTACAGACGATGATGACAGCAACTCATGGCAATCCACAGCCTGTTGCTACTGGCAGACCGGGGGTAAACTAAGCAGACTCGATGATGAAAGATTGAATCGTTTTGTAATGGGTTTATCTTATAATCTCGCGATTGCACTGAGTCACAAACTACATATAATCCTCTTCGTCTGGCATATCGTCCAACATCCAATTCGCCTGGAATTTATCTCGCTGTTCTCCCTTTGGTAACCCGTTCAACACTGTGAGCTTCAATAGCTCGGCGACATTCTTGGCCTTTTTGTAGTCTTCGACTGGGACCCATGTCTCCGTCTCAAAACCGACCATGCCTCGTATGTTCTCTATGTTTTCGTCGGACAGCTGCAGCCTCTCGCTAAATTCTTTTGTCTTGCGCACATCGTCGGGATCGAACACGACAGGGCACCGGACGCCCACCCCCGCAAGCTCCTCCCACTTCTCCGTTGCCTCGATCAGCAGAGCCTTGAAGTCGTGAGTCTCAGCCTCCCAGGGAATACCGGAGTAGTAGAAGAGGCGGCGGATGTACAATGACTGCCGGTCCACTAGGGCGTTGTGATGGAGCTTATTGAGTTCCTCTGTGGCCTTAGCGTAGTGGAAGTGGACCAGACGAGCGTGATGGAGTCCGACGGCCGCCATCAGTTCGGATTCTTCCATCTTATCCGCGTTCTCTGGAAATAAAGGTGGGACGAGGCTCTGCGAGACCGGGTCATCATAGTTCTGAAGTCGGTCTGGTATACCGGCGACAAGGAAGCGGGGCAGGATGGGGGTGTGTTGCCAGTCTAGCAAGCTGACAATCTCCAGCTGGCCAGAGTCTGGAGAGGTCGACACCATGATATTGCTTGGTTGCAAATCAGGATGACGAATGCAGAAAGCTCGGAGTGATCGGTCTACCGGCATGAGCAGGGGGGCCATGAGAAGGTATCGTTCGAGATTTTTGATGTGGTCCAGAGGCGACTGCTCCTTATACTCGTAAGCCTCCCTTCGCCCACGCTGGAAGGGGAGCAGTGGTCGACCAAAACGTTCCAGATAGGCTATCTCCTTGCGTGCAGCTGCTGTGAGTACTGCATCTACGGTTTCGTCTCCATAACAATGTTGATTAGTTGAAGGTTCAATATGAGGAGAATATAAAAGAGAGAGACATACACGGGCCTCGGTCCACATCGAGCTGCGATCTTCTCCCATACCACATGTGCAACCTAGCGTCTGGACCAATACAAAAACGCTCGCCGTTGAGCAAGATAGGGATGCCCGTCTTCCCACTCGTTACTCTCTCTAAGTCCTCAGAATAGTAGAGGCTTCCACCAGCAGGAAAGGATAGTGACATAATGTGGGACTCGAGCTTAACAAGTTTACGCAAGATGGAGGCAAGATCTGCTTCCTTCAATGTCATCCACACGTCAGTCAGTTTCGTACCTCTCACAAACTCCATGAAGATGTATTCGGTTTTCGCAGCGTTGTCCGCAGTAGGAGAGTAGCCATACACCTTGGGAATGGGTAGACCGCTGGCACGAAGGAAAGCCATGGTGGCCACCTCACTGGCTACGGCGTAGAACTTGGGTTGCGTGACGGGGTAGGGAATGCGAGCGATCATCTGGAACCCATCGTGCATGGTGATGAGAAAGATGCGGTTGAAGCCTCCCTCATCGAGCTTCTCCATGGTGGCAACTTCCTGGAGCGTTCGACCGACAGCCTGTGCTGCAAGTCGACGGAGCTGTTCGTCATCGAAGTTATGTTTGCGCTCTGCAAGACGACGATCGTTGTTGACGCTGAGGACAGTAGGATTAGAGGCATGCGACGTAGTCCGGAAGAGCGAGATGCATGTCCTACTTACAGCCACAATCCGGACGTGTAGTTGAAGAGATTGTCGCGAGGAGAATCTGGCATACTTGACAATGTACGACGTGGCAGATGGAGAGGGGTCCGAGTACATATAAAGATTGACGAAATAATATGGGGGGCACAGCCGCGGAGGAGGCTCGTACGCGTTAGCGAGTATTGCATTACTCTAAGGACTGAAAAGTCGTAATGGGATCGCGAGCTCACAAGTACCTCCTGCTCGCAACTAGAAAGGGAAGCCACGTGCTGCGAGCGGCATATCGGCCAACAACACGAGTTGGCGATCACAGCTGCCAGAGACCTGGTTCACGTTTGGCTCTTTCCAAATAGAACTTCGAAGCTGACTCTTACGTCTTCCAAATTGGGTAGCCCCCAAATTGGGAAGGCGTGAGAGACTCTTACTTCGAGTCGATGTGGCGCAACTTGAAGTTGGACCGCTCGTCCTCTAACTTGAATTTGGCAAGCGTCCGGGACCGAGACCACATCGATACCTCTGTCAACTGTCGATAGCTATGATGAATCTTGACAGGGAAAGGGAGCCGACATACTCGAAATGGCGAGTCCTTTGTCTAGGGAGACAATTGGGTTGAACGTGCTTGTTTTCCTAGCAGCTCCTAGCCTCGAGCTACCCAGTATTATCGACCAATTCCCTATATTTGATCAGTGAAGTGATCTATGCCAAGTGCCTGTCTATGGTCATATGAAACACATACACAGGAATACCTCTCCATATACGAGTTGCCTCAAAAGAATCCGGAGTCAGGGTCAGCGTCGAGACTCGAGGCAGTGGCAAATAGAGGAACGCATTGGATCTCAGCCAGTATAATACGTGAGTCTCTATCATTTTACCCTGCATATACAGGATTAATCTGCACGCGTGCTCACATGCTTTCATGCCCATCACTGGCAGGACGAAGAACTCGTGCACGCTCTTAGAGTTTCGCGACTCAGAGATCGACTGGTGCTTACTTGTCTGATTCCAAATGAAGACAGTGACGGTAATCATGACTCTGGCCTTCACTTATACGCAGTTAGCAGTCCGTTGCTCAGAATGGAGCGGTCTTGATTTGCGGCTGCGAGAGCGGATTCGCTCCCCATTGGGCGACCAGAATGATTGCGTCTCATGCGGTCAGACCTGGCACTGCCCATAGACCAGAATGGACCGATCCTAGGACCGGATAGACTATCCTGGAGCTGCGCGAAGAGATATATTGATGGGCGCTGATGCATCTTTGGCAGTCGAGGGGTACCATAGTGCAATTCGTCAGTGGCCACCTATCACCTCGAGCCACACCCTCTTCACACTGATTGCGATTGTATCAGACTTCGCGCATGCACCATTTCCTTACCCGAGCTTCTGCCCGAGAATCAGCGGCAGCTGGACACTAGATGCTGCTGGATTTAGCACAGTCGTTTCGATTCAACGGAATGTGGCCATACCTTGCAAGTCCACGATGCATCATGCCGGTCTCAGTTAGGGTGCTATAGCCCATAGAGCCGAAGAATACAGTCTGGCCAAACAAAGATAGGCTCTCGCAGAGCGGTATTAAAGCTCTCATGTGAAGGAGGGAGTGGAGATACCATCCTCCTTCGACACGCTCTATCTCAATGTACGTTCCACGCATTTATCTACCAATGGTAACTTCGTCTTGACTAACCATGTGTATCTATATTCAGTGGCATTCTTAAATGTAAACACTCATTCCTTACATTCACCGCCCTAATATCGTCATTGTCGTAGACTGACGTTCACTTGCACCCACAGATGGCCGATAAACTCATCAAAGCGGTCACTACTGAGGCTGTCAAAGGCAATAACTGGAAGAAGTTCTCTAACCCCTCGGCTGTCCGAGGTGGAACGGCATACCCCAAGAAGCCTGCCGATCAGGAGAGGTTTGGTATCCGCTTCGACTACGATACCGTCGTCAACAAAGATGGTATCGACTACCACACCTATAAAATGCAAGCTAACCAAGGCAAGATACCATCGTCTATCAAGGCTTGGAGGGACAAGAATGGCACCGACGCCGTCATGGCGGTAGTTTGGGTCAAGGTGGACGCAACTCAGGAGGAGGTTTCTGCTGCCCTCGACGATGCTGGGAAGCGCTTCAAGGAGTCTCGTTGAATGCTAGCCTAAGCTCTGTTACCTCTGTATCAAGTATACGATCATTGTTCGAGAATATCCCTGAGCCTGCTTATTTAGGTTTTGATGAGCATCCATACTCCTAAGTGCATCGTGGACGTCGTGATGAGTCCCAACTGTAGATTAACTGAGGTTTGGTTCATGTTGCCACTTTGAACTCAGTTTCAGGCTCTTGGACATGTTCGACGTCTTGACTGCCTTGCCTCTTGTGCGGTACATACGTATACGTAAGTCCCCATCGTATCAGTAACATATACAAGCGACCGCCACTCGGAAGGTACTTCCTCATGGCCAGGGGTGGACCTAACTGGGTCCCTTGGGTCCTGCCCGACCTAAGCTGGCGCCCCCTATACAGTACTCAACTGGTGCATGTGCGGGCGCCTCTTTGACCCACGCCAGGGGAGGACTGCCTTAACAGGCAAATTTGACCCCTGCCACCCCTGGTCTT
>JAXQKB010000265.1:0-21629 GCA_037042295.1 Irpex sp. Y119-03 | reverse complement strand
ACAGGCTCACCATAGAGATGGGCAATGGGTCTGCCTCTACTCTGCAAGAGGTCGTTGGCCATGTAAGGCAAGGTACCTGTACGCTCCTTGGAGCTTTGCGCCGCAGAAGACGCCAGCACAGCCAAATCGAAGTCGTTGAGCACGCCGACGATACGGCCCTGCTCTGTCCAATAGTACATCAAGTTATTTGGACTGATGTCGCGGTGATGCAACCCCCACTTCCATAGCTGAAAATGACCTGAGCGCAGACCAATATTAATGAGCAGAGGTTCTCAGGCGGAGCGAAAGGAGGAAGGAAGAAGACGTACATCGGAAGCAATCCAGCCAGACAGTCATCAGATCCAACCCCTTCAGGCCGCGAATGGGTTCTAGCTTGATGAATACCAAGATGCGAAGGCACCGCCAGGTGAACCTGGACTTCGTTTCGTCGCGTGTGAGCCCGAGAAGACGCTCTTTCCTCTGTGCAATAGGGCGATCCTTCGTACAAAACGAGCCAGAGGCGACCAGCGTAGGCAAATGACCGCGCACCGCCCGCCTCGCTTCAGGTTGGTTGCCAATAGCGTACGCAAAATCCAACAGGTCGTCCTCGGCGTATCGTCGTTCTTCGGGCCAAGAGACTTTCGCCACCAATTTTTTGTCTCGGAAAGCGCTCTTGTCGAGAAGATTGTCCGAAGTAATTGTGACGGGGGTCATGATCGTACCACGACCAAAAAGGAGGAGTCGGGATGGAGTCCACCCTGTGGTAGAGAATTCGGTAGTGCCGAGGGTGAACTTCAGGGTTCCGTTCTCGAGCTGAGAGAAGGTCTCCGGGCATTCACCCCAAGCCTCCGAGTCGAAGTATTTGAGGATGACAAGCAAGACCATGAACCATGGCAGGTCGGCGAAGAAGTCCAGACTGTGCGCCCGAATGCATCCGCCACGCTCATACCAGAGCAGCCACAGCCGTTCATCTGGAAACAAATTTCTGTTAGCTTCCGAATACGCAAACCTACGAATTGACTCACTGATGACGACTGCATTCAGGGCGTGAGTGAAGAATGGCGAGGCGCCGAGGCGCTCTGCTGCGTATATGGCGCTTTGAATGGACGCAGGGAGTTTCCCCGAATCGTTCTCGGTGGGGAAAGCGGGTAGAGTGGGGTACTCTTCCGCGACACTGTCACGCTGAGGTCCAGTCTTCAGATCCCTTCGAGGTGCTTTGGGGCCTTTAGCTGAACCTTCAGGATCTGCCATAGAAGACGCCTGTCGCTTCGAACTACTTCTCTTCGAGGCGATCGAAGACGTGCCAGTGCGCTGCGCCTGGCCGGACTTCACGGGAGGAGGCGGCAATGGTGGTACTTCTGGAGTGTCCGAGTATAGGGAAAGAGGGGGCAATGAGTCACAGTCGGATAGCTTTCGATGTGGGTAGTGCGCCGGCACGGAAGGCATCTCGACTTTGCCATCAAGCTTGAACTC
Source organism: Irpex sp. Y119-03 (assembly GCA_037042295.1). Lineage (NCBI taxonomy): Eukaryota > Fungi > Basidiomycota > Agaricomycetes > Polyporales > Irpicaceae > Irpex > Irpex sp. Y119-03. Next base: position 20,177 of record JAXQKB010000265.1, on the reverse strand, counting down.
CCAGCACATGCGGACTTCTGAGAAACTTGGCGCGTGGTGAGGAAGGCCAGGTGCAATCTCCTGGTGCTTTGTCCAGCTATCTGACGTGAGCGGTGTGTCCGCAGGATCGTTGGAGGTCTTGACTGCACTTTCAAGTGGAAGCGCAATGATATCCGGAGACCTCTGAGTGTCGTCGTGCAACAGATGCCCGTCAGTGGTCGCATGAGCGGAAGATATGAACTTGGGGTCGTTCCGTTGAAGGATGAGGCGTTGAGCTGCATCGGGGCGCTGAAGTTTCATTTCATCTTCTAGTACGTGGTTATGGAGATCCCATGCGGCAAGTATCGTATTCGCCAATTGCGTGAACGGCTGATACATTTTCTTCTCGTCTTTATCAATGCTACGGCTAAAGGACAGTTTCAGCAGAGAGAATTGTGAGAGGAAGCATGACGTACTAGTCCCGCAGGCACTTCCTGAACTCGCGCGAATACCAGGCTGCATTGTGGCGACGGTCCTCTACATCGTCTTCAGTGCCAGAATGCGAGTCTGTCAAGTCTGACAGGCTGGAGTCAGACCCATCGTCAGACAGGCTGGAGTCAGACCCATCGTCGGCATTGCACATCTCACAAGCGCGATCATATAACTTCTCGAGTTGTGTCGCGACGGGGCCCGATCTTCCAGATGCAAAGCGTGGCCCAGAAGAAACAGTAGAAAGTTTTCAAAGGAGACATCTTCAGAGTTGTGTTCGAGGTCGTACTTGTAGAACTTCCTGATATTCTCAACGCTGTTGCTTCCACTATGAGCATGGGCGGCGAGCCTGAGTGTTAGGCGAACATACGTTTGTTTCCTGCTTCTCCCTGTCAGCACCCCGGAACCGTCGGGTTTGAATGGCGTGGAAGTGACTGAACGATGCTCAGATACTGAAAGGGGCTGAGACGCAGGTGTTCTCGGACGCTCTGGAGGAGTGGTCGATTTGGTCGATTGAGGGTCAGGCATGATGGACGTTGGTGGCAAGTCTGGGACAACGGCCGCGCGCTTCATGATCGCGTGAGACGCCCAACGCCACGATGATCGTGGGTGTAAGTAACTTTGTGAGCCAAAGTAAATATAGTAGACGGGCAAAAATCGTACCATTAATATTTCCCCCGCCTTCTCCTTGTTGTGGTATTATATCGCGAGCGAGCCTGGCTATTGGGGAAGATAGATGACTGGGCGGACGGAGAGCCTGCCAGTGAACGGCGAGGAAGAAACAATTGAGGCCTGGTTGGTAGTCATGTCATTAGCACATCACAATAATGTAGATCCCATCATCGTTGTCCGCCCTTACCCTTGCTGTTCCCGAGAACCTGCCGTTGGAGTCAACATAGCTCAGAGACTATCGTAAGTACCCACACTCCCTTCTCGTCTCTTTGCCAAAACTCCATCTCAAGCCTCAAAATATTCCAATCCCACATTCCACATCCACCAGACCCCCACACCCAGATGCACGAACCCCGCTGCTCGAGTAGGACGTCGTGCATCTGTTGACGTGGGATTCCTTTGGTTATGAGGTAGGCCGATGTGGGTGGTAAGTGAGGAGTACGGGTGAGTTTGGGTGAACTGGGGAGAGACGAGCATGGTGTTGGGGGAGGATTGAGGTTGAGTGCGATGGAGACGAGATGAAGGAGGTGGTGTAGTGTGGTGTAGTATGCGTATTATACTGTACGTCATCGTTTTGAATACATGAATTAGAGCTTGATGACGCGTCGTACGGCATGGTATACTGCTTTGTGTTTCGCGTTCACACCCCCTATCGTTTAACGGAGCTTGACGTACAATCTAAGTCTTCGACGCACTGTCATACACCGATATGACGGTTAAACCACCTATGGTTATCCTATGGTTATCCCACCCTTATACCACCATTATCCCACCTTTACCGTTAACTATCCATACTCACTCTCCATTTCCATCTTAACATGTACTATGCATAGCTCACGCATTCACACTCCCATAGTTCAAACAAACACAGCATGTCTCGTATACTCACCATCCCATTCACTTGCATTAACCCCTGCGCGCACAAGGGAGATCAACATCCATTGTGATAAACTTATCTCATTAACAACGACTGCTACTGCTACTGCTATATAAACTAAGTACGTACGAGCTACTCACGCGAACGAAGAATGAACACCTTGCCGCACGCTCTCGAGATGGTGCATAGGCGCGACTTACCTCTATCTCTAGGATCGAGACTCGCCTCCATCCACGTTTACGCAAGGCAGAACGCAAACACCCCGTGCATGCGCAACGAGACGACGACGACGACGCCGACGACGAGGCACCACATAGTAGAGCTCGAGATCGACGACGACGACGGCGCAGTGGCAATGGCAGCGACGCGTGCGCATCTGTATCCACATCCACGAGACCTTACCACTGAGCTAACACGGACCCGCTCCTCGACACCCGACACCTGACACTCGACACCCGCGACACCTGACACCCAATACCCCATATTAGATACTCGATACTCGATTGAAGGGAGAGGGAAGGACGTGGAAGAGACAGGTGTAAGGGATGGGGGTGGGTGGACCGACGGACTCGTTGCGGTATGCCATGCGTCTGGTAGTACGTGCGTGCGTCTTCGTTCCCTTCGAGCAGGCGAGGGCTGTTTGGGTTTGGGGGTGAGGGCGTTGAGGAGGGTGAGGGTGTGAGGGTGAGTGACGGAGAGGTGTGAGAGAGCTGTGATAGTCGAGTGTCAGTCGTCCGAGCTGCGAAGTTGAATACGCACCGTGCCGTACACATCCACACCGCCATCCTCCTACTCAAACCGTACCCCGTCGCCATAGAACCACTCGAACCTCCTCAACACCAGCACCAGCACCTCGCCCCACCGCTCACCCGCCCTCCTCACAAACCCCTCCCCTTCCTCCTCGCCCACACCAGAACCACACAACGGCACGACCCCCGCATACCTCACACCTCACCCTCGCCTCTCCACCCTCCCAGTCCCATTCTGCTTAAACCATGGAAAGCGTACAGTTGGATGACGGAGAGAAAGGAGGGGAGACGTGGGTGGAGGGATAGTTCGCGATGCGCCAGTTGACGAGTCTTCGTTGGTTTACCGGTAGAGGAGGGGGGAGAGGAGGACCAACGAGCGACGCCGGGTCTTGAGACATCGAAGTAGGCTTCGTCGTCTTAGTCGTCGGGGCAGGAGGGGGAGGAGAGGCCGTAAATCGTTTCGTAGCTCCTCTGTCTCGGGATGTGGAGACGAGGACTCAGCAGGAGGGGCGAATGGGTTCACTTCTTCCTCTGCGACGCTACCGAAAGAAGGCGCAGGGATCCTCCGCGCCGGCGTCGCCATACCCTTCCACGGAGAAGTCGCCATACCCATTCCCGTACCCTTAGCCGGAGACTGAGACACCTTGAGCGGCGAACCAGCAGGAAAAAGCGACATCCTCCTCGACCCAGGTACCTGCCCCCCGAAGAAGGTGTCTGAAGCTGTTAGGGCTGAGCGCCGCCGTTCTAGGATTGCCTGTGTGGGTGTTCGTGAGTGTTTGTGTAGGGGGGTGGTAGGGGGGAGTGGGAGGAGGGGCGAGAAGAAGAGGAGGGAGGGGAGAAGGAGGAGAACGGTGGGAGTGTTCGTGAGTGAGTGGGTGGGTGAGGGGAGAGAGAGGGGAGGGGAGGTGGGAGTAGGACGAGAGTGTAAGAAAGGGAGAGTGGGGTGAGGGTGTGGGACTCACCTTACGCTCCGCGTCACTTACAACCGGCCTCTTCGACGGGCTCACGCTCATCCCAATGCTGCCAGCTCTCTCATACCTCTCCCTCTCTTCCCTCTCTTGCTCGCCCTTCTCACCCTCTCTGTCTTCTTGTTCTTGTCCTTCTTCATCGTCATCTTCGTCGTGCCACTTTTCCCCTTCCTCCACAGCAGTAGAAGTAGTAGCAGCAGAAGTAGTAGCAGCAGTGGAAGTAGTAGCACCACCGGTAGTAGGAATAACGATATCCTCAACCTTCCACGGCTCGACCAGCCTCACTGTCCTCGGTCCACTCTGCCTTATCCCTTCACCCCCAATGCCACTCCCACCTCCACCTCCACTGCCACGACCTCCCTGCATCGAAGCAAGAGTAGAAGAGCCGTATATCCCACCCACGCTATACCTCGCAACTCTCCCCCTCTGCCCTCCTTGTCTTCCTTGTCTTCCTCCCGCACTGCCGACGCGAGAGACTTGGGGAGTCATGAATCGAGTCGGGTGTTGATGAGAGCGGCGCGGGGATTTAGAGGGTGTGTTGCGGCGGGGAAGAGTGAGGACGAGTGTAATGCGAGGGTTCGACGTCCATCTCTTCGGGCTGAGGAGAGGGTGTGCGTGTGTGTTGTTCTTGTGCTTGTGCTTGTGCTTGAACAGACGGCGCAGGACTTCGCAGTGCTCACTCAGTGACGAACCTGAGGCTCTTCCTCCACCCGCTCAACGGCGTGCACCTCTGCACCTCTTCCTCTTCCTCCTTCTCCTCTTCCTCTTCCTCCTGCTCCTGCTCTTCCTCCTCCTCACCCCTCATCCCCTAACATCAACAGCCCTCTGCGCATATCGCCCGATACAACGACGTCCTCCCACTCCTCCCCACTCTTCTGCTTCGCTGAGGTGTATGCACAATCACCGGCTGCGCGTTCACTGGTATCGGGAACTGCACCACTGGCTTCGCAGGTTCGGGGTCGGGGATAGCAACGTCAACGTGCTCCAAAATAACAAGATCCCGGTCCTCTTCGACTACCTTCGGGTGGTTCGTCTCTACGAGTACGATATCGGCTTCGTCCGAGTCGTCCTCCAAATTGCTGTCTTCCTCCGGCTGTGCGGGGAGTACGTCCCTCTCTTCAACGGGGAGCTCTCCCTTCTCCTTCTCCCCGACGACTTTGTGTGATTCGAGGCGTTTCATCGGGCGCAGAGTGCCGTAGCGTCCGACCTCGGTGGAGTCCATCTTTGTCTCGTCGCGGTCTTGAGACCGTTGATCGCTATCTTTGGACCGTTGATCGCTGTCTTTGGACCGTTGATCGCTGTCTTCTGGGTGTCGGTCGAGGGCAAGTCGAGGGCGAGCATGGTGGTCCTCTGTCAAGCTTGACTTTGGCGCCTGTGACGCGACGCGGTTCGATTTGATCATGAGACCGTGGATGCTCTAAGCGAACCGATCCGAGAGTCAGAGAAGCCACTGTGACGAAAGGACTCGAGTTCGACGTCTGTTAAGTATCCTTTGCTTCAACGTCGACGCGATCTGCTACCAGTGGATGAGCCAGGATGGTAATCCATCGTGCCAAACATCACACCGAATATTCATTATATACGTTCAAGTCAAGTACCTGGCCCCCCACACACGATGGTTTGTGCAAGTTCTCGTGAAAGGAGAGGATGATCGGTAGCGACTTCAATTGACACAGGCATGGTGAGTGGTGTTTCCCCGCACGCACAGGCAAGCGTTTTCCCCTCACGTCCTCTGACAGGTCATGATCGTGATATCCGCCGGACGTTTTACAACACATCGACCTCGCCGACTTGGCGTTTGCGCCTCTCTCTTCGGCGAAGAAACAGCTGGCTGAACAGGCCACAATTGTACAAGGTCTAAGACTCTAGTGAGATGCTCGATCGGGAGTGGTGCCGAGGACAGCTGCCGGACAGACTAGTAAAACTTGGCAGTCGGACTCCCGCTGAGATCAGAGACCTATTATTAGAGTAATCGCCCTCCACCACCACCTTCTCCTCGCGCCAACTACCCTCACTGCCAGACTATCCACTCCCTAACACCACTATCCAACCATGTCCGCTCTCTTCAACCTATCCATCCTATTTCTACTCATCGCGAGCAGCACACATCCCTACGCATACGTAAACTACGCCAACGACTTCATCGACCCCGTCTACATCCTCGCTGGAAACTTTAGCGTGACTACCCTTCCGGCGCAGAACACCATCAGGCAGTGGGCGGAGGAGTCGGCTGCTGGTGGACCCTGGAGTGCGTACTCAACTCGTATCTATTTCAAGTCATTTGTTAATGCGGTGGATGAATGAACGAATGGTTTGATGATTGGATAGGCGTGACGAGCAAGCCGTACCTTGCGCCCTCGGGGGACAAACATGACTATATGAGCTTCTCTCCCTAGTGCGTTATTTTATACCGCCTCTACTCTACTTCCCGGCCACTGCAAGCTGAACCGTCGCATTAAACCCAGCTGGTGGCCTAACTGCACAGGCGTCGGGAACACCACAGAGCTCACGCCGCAACAAAGTGCGTCTTTGACCCCACCCTATCCCTACCTCCTTCCCTCTCGCCCCCTCATCTCTCTACCCTTTAATCTCTCCATCTTCCCTCATCCTCATCCTCACTCCTCCTCACTCACCCCTCACTCACTCCTACACTCACTCCTCTTCCTCACACCCTACCACGCAGTATGGACAACATGCCCTTACTACCCGCGCGACGGCCAATTCAACCCGGTCGCGCGCACCGTGAACAACATCGGCGACTTCGACAGCATGTCCAACGCCGTGCTCTTCAACTCTCTCGCTTGGGCTCTCTCTTCACCTTCCTCTTCCAACTCATCTGCCGCCAACACGAGAAACTCCACATATTCCTCGCGCGTCACCACATGGATAAAAGCGTGGTTCCTCGATCCAGATACGTACATGAACCCGAAACCTGGACTACGCGCAGATGCAGAGGGGATGTGGTGTTGAGTGTTGATGGCTTATTACTTACTCCTGCAGGAACCACGGCTCGTCCTACTACAACCAACTCGCGGCGCTGCAGGTGCTTATCTCCGACAACGCGGACGCGCAGAAGACTCTCGATGAGTATTTCGACGGGATATATATGAGCCAGATCGCCGCTAACGGTGACCAGGTAAGCACGCATACATGGCTTCCTCGAGGGGAGTTTTGTCGTTGACAATTTCATCTCGGTGTGGAATGGAATGGAATATATAGCCTTTGGAGTCGATACGCACACGCCCGTACCATTATCGCGCGTATAACCTCGCTGCTATGATCGTACGTACTTACACGTTCTCTCCCCCCTCCACCTCCCACCAACACTCTGAGCTACGCACCAACAGACCAACGCACGCATAGCAACCTACTTCTCCCCTCCCTCCCCCTCCTCTCTCTCGTCCTCTCCCTCCTCCTCCTCCTCCTCCTCCTCATACTGGCATCGCCCAACAACCCTCACTTCTCTCTTACTCTCACCACACACACTGAACTACAAATCTCAAGTCACGCGCGCTTATAGGCAAATCAAAATGACAGGGTTCACCGGTGAGTCGATGCATTACAGACTGGAATAATTACGCTAGATAGGGAGAGATTTAGAGCAGTAAGAAACGTACAGCGCGCTCATGCGACTGTACGCTTCTCTGCTCAGAAACTCACGTGCTCTGCTGACAGATTGGGACGTATGTTCTGTGCAGATGCGTATGTTTGCGAGGGGAATGGGTCGGGGAAGAGGCGGGAGGCGGACTTACTGAGAAGGAGGAGGAGGAGTCACGAGATTGCCTGAAAACAAAATTTTGGTGAGTTTTCTGAGTTATTCAGAGTATTTTTGGGACTTACAACGGTCGTTAAGAGCTCCAAACGGCTTCGATCGCCTTCAAATTGCGCTGCTGTTCACCAAATCACGTTCTAAGTCGAAACGGCCGTCCGGTAAGTTAATTTGCATCTTATCAAGGCTTGTAGTACTCACGATAATTGCAGAACTCCCACGCGAACGCCGCAATCGATATCTGCGCGATAAAACCCGGACAAGCTCCTAAGAGACTCTGTTAACGACACTCCGAATACTCAAGACCGCAGCAACTCACCAACACACCCCGCGGTGACTGCACGAGGTTAGAGGGGCCACGGGAGGCCAAGGAGGCAGCACCGCGACACAGTGAGTAATCATATCTTTATACTCGAACAAACGTTCACTCATCTTAGAACCCCCTCAGAGCATCCAGCCGGTCCACACCGCTTCGCACGAGCAAGGCAGAGACGGAACACGCCTACAAGAGGCTGGTTAGCATCGGGCACAAGATCGACGGAAGAACGGCGTACCTGATGCGGGGCCAGATCATCAAGTCATCGACGAGGCGACCCCGGTCGCCGGACGGCGATCCATAGCGTCAAAGGTGTTACGGTGTCGTCGGCGTTGGCGAGGTATACAAGCGACCAAGGCAGTATAGCGGAGGTGGGAAAGGCGTTAGAACCGCGGGCGAGGAGTTGTCGGGAATCCACGCGAGATAAACGAAGGTACAAACGCACCCCATGGGTGCCCTACTATCGCCTAGGTGGCGACGAGGAGACCCCGGTCGCGGGAACTCGATCCATAGCGCCAGGGCCTAGCCGGGGTGTTGACGAGCGAGGTGGTATAGTGAAGGTGCGGCAGTTGGCAGAGCTGCGGCTGGGTTCTCGTTAGGATTGACATGAGATTTATCAAGGAAAGAACGTACCTTGTGGGGGCCAGATTCCAGCTAAGACATTGACGACGTGACCCCGGTCGCGGGACGTCGATCCATTGCGTCAAGACATAACAGCGACGCCACCAAGTGCATGCGAAGGTCCGTGAGACAGAGGGCAGGGTGTGCTGAATCACAGCACCGACACACGGTTCGCAGGACAGCAATACGTTGCGTCGGAGTTGGCGAGGCTGCAGAGTTATATTAGGCGCGTGCGTAGTTCTCTAAGCTCAGAATCAAGACTAACCTTCGTGAAATAGATGTGAGGTTTCTGGCTTCGACAATCGTTACGATCGAAGCAAGAACAGCCAAAGAACAGGCGTAGCCGACGCGTCACGCGCGAGGGATGCAACAAAGGCGTCGACGCGAAGACCGGATGTCGATTTATAGCGTCAAGACGTGCTGGCGACGTCGCCAAGAGCTTGCGAATGGCTGCGATACACCCGAGGGAGGATGCGCTGCTGCGCAGTACCGAGACCCGGTTCGCGGGACGGCGATACGTCGTGTCAAGGCTTGATCAGGGCTTGGGAACTTGTATTAGGTGCGTGCGTGCTTATGCAGTTCTGAATATGGGACTAACGTTCGTGATTTAGATGTAAACTCAGTTGTATACCCTGTAACCGCGCTCGCGGGACGCAAGAAGATCGAGTCGAGGTGGCAAGGGCTGTTGAGCTTCGTACGCGAGGAACAACATGCGACGACCAAACGACACACAAGAAAGTTTGACGAGGAGTGTGGCTGCATGGCGACGTCCTGTGAGCAGCAGGGCCCCTGTCGCGGGACGTCGAAATCCGAGGTCGAAGTCGCGGGAATCGGCTGGTCGATGAAGTATAGGGCATAGAGTGTCGATCAGCCATGTGCGGTTCGCGGGACGTCGATAGGTCGTGTCGACGCGATGAGCTGCGGCGACAAGACCTGGGTAGAGTACGCAGACCAAGCGAGGGCAGCGGGTCTCTGCACGGCGACACATCACAGCAGCGCGGTCAGACCAGGGTGGGGCGGCGCATATAACTTGCGAAGTCGGGATGGTGGCCGACTGCTCGCAAACGAGCAGTACTCGGGTATTCTTGGGCGGCCACAGCAAGACACCGGGATGCGGATAAAACGGGTCGGGAGTCGAACGTCGGGCGTCGGGAGATGAGTCGGGACCCAGGCGTCGGGCGTTGATCTCGGTCAAACCTCACCTCTGGGGTGTTTCGAAATGACAACCGATCGCGTCCTTCGTCTGGAGCATCGAACAGCCTCTGCGACACAACGCTTCTCGGCCCGCCTCTCCAACCCCTTCGTCTCCTATCGACCGACTTCGACTGTCGTCACCCGGCACTGACTTCTGCTCACCACCACTGCTATGGCACCGATATGCATCACAGGCGTTGAAGACTCTGGGGTGCACCCACGCAGAGAGATTCACGAGCTCGTCAGAGACCACCGGCAGTTCTCACTCTTCGTTCAGGCTCTCCGTACGCCGCTTCTCTTCGATGGACTCACTCACGAATGAACGCGATAAACAGTGCACACGCAGGAGATGGACCCCGAAGATCCTACATCGTCGTATTATGCCCTCGCAGGCATCCATGGCTACCCATACCAACCTTGGCCTGCCTCCCGCTCCCACCCGCACGAAGCTAACACGGATATGGACACAACGAAGAACAAGACTCAGTGGTAGGGATACTGCACGCATGGCACGGTTCTCTTCCGCACATGGCGCAGACCGTACATCGTCTCCCTCGAAGTATGTCTCACTTTCCCCTCCCTACTCCGCATTCACTTACTCGTTACATCTAGCAACACCTCCAAGCCCACGCAACCCACCTCGCCTCCCTCTACACAACCCCTGCCGCCCCCTCCTGGCGCCTCGCCGCTCAATCCCTACGCATGCCCTACTGGGACTGGGCACTTCACCCCCTTCCACCGCCTGAGGTCATCGAGTATGAGACGGTGTGGGTTACGACGTGCAGGGGTAAGAGGGAGGAGGTGCGGAACCCGCTGTTTAGCTTTGTGTTTTCGGAGGGTGTACGAGGGGAGGGGTTTCCGAAGCGATTTAGGGGGTGGAGAGAGACGGTTAGGTGGCCTGCGAGTTGCGATGAGGAGGGGACGTCGGATGTTGAGGCGTTGAAGAGGTGCGTGTTGTGTACGTGTGTCTACTGGTGTTTAAGTTGAAGCGAGTGACGTACAGAGCTCTGTTGGGACGGCACGCAGAACATACACAAGCGGCAGTATACAGGATGTTCGTCAATGTACACACCTGGACTGAGTTTAGCAATCACAATGCTCCAGTGTGCTCCTGCTCCTTCACCTCCACCACCACCTCGTCACCCTCGTCACTCTCTTCATCTACTGCAACCTCGCCCTCATCTTCGCCCTCAGATCAACGACAACATACCATCAAATACCACGTGGACGACATCGACGACGTAAACGCGCACACGCATAGCGAACACACGGACGACGAACAGGACAAGGAGAGAGGAAAGTGTTGATGCTCGCCAGAAGCAAGTCTCGAAGGGATACACGACACATTACACAACCTGCTAGGCGGCGGTAGTAAAGGAGGGAAGGGGCATACGGCGAGCCCTGCCGTTGCTGGTGCGTTCTACGTTCGTCTACTTCTGGTTTGCTACTTACGCTCGCGGGTTCTTTCTGCATATCTCCTACTTCCCATGATCACACACCTGCCCGATTCGCTGCAACGGTTTACATGATCACACTGCAACCGTCGACCACCGCTACGTACTGTGATGTAGCGTTCGACCCGATATTCTACCTGCATCATACGAATGTCGATCGACTGCTCACTATCTGGGCGCGTCTTAATTCCGAGACGTGGGTCAGTCGCGCAGGAAAGAGCGAAGGAGGGGGTTATTCGAGACAGGGGACGTGGACTGTGCCGAAGGGCATGTGGGCTGATTCGCGGACGGGTGCGTTTTTTCACAACTTCTGACCTGACTTGGCTGAACGAACACGGTGTAGTGCGGGTAGAGTTAACGCTGTTTGGGAGGCATCTGACCGACGACGACCACAAGGAGGATGCGCACAACAACGAGGAAGGGAGGAAGAACGGTAGGCGGTAAAGATATTGGATATTAGAAGACGTACGCGACATAGAATCGTTCGGGTATACTTACCCTGAGCTCCAAGACTCATCGCAAATGACGACACGTTTACGGAGAAGCAAGATCTGGAGAGCATGCACTTGGAGGACAACAAGGAGAGAGAGGAGTTGGAGCGGAGAGTGTGGGCGATGTATGGGCGGGGTGTGGAGGGATTGTTTATTATGGCTGGAGTGGAGGAAGAGGGTGTGGTTTCGGCACGAGAAGCTTCGGGTAATGTGGAGGACTTAGCGGAGGCGGGTGAGCGACATTCTGAGGGACAGGAACCGACGGCAGAGGAGGGCGACGTCGACCCCCAACCGCACCTGGCACCTGTTCCTCTTCCACGTCCACTTCTTACGCCTTCCTCAATCCCCACGTGGGTCAAGGAGAAGTCGACTCGCGAACGGGTGACGCGGCCGTCAATATCTACAAGGCTTGGGGGTACATCGGCGAGACCAGCGGCGAGGGAGAAGACACGGGTGTGGGTGTGGGATTGGAAAGCTCGTGTGAGGATTCGTGAATTCGAAGCGGGGGGTGGGGAAAGCGTCGAGGTTAGAGTGTTCCTCGTAGCCGCTCGCGAGTTATACGAGAATCAAGAGTTGGTTGTGAGTCCTTCGCGATCAAATACCAAACCCCTCGAGATGTATCACCGACGTCGATGTTGCCACAGACGGGCTCGCTTTCCACGCTCCCAAACACGGCATTCTCGAACAATGTGTCGAGCTCTTCCGTTACCAGTACAGCGACCACATATGCATACCAACCAATAATAGCTTCGACACCGAGCGAAGCATGGGACGACGACCATGCAGGATACGTAGGCTGCGTGGGGACGTTCGTGAACGAGCTGGATACGGAGGAGATGTGTGGGAATTGTATGGCACGTCGACGCTTAGGGCCGGAGAGCGACGCAAGCTACGTGGAGGAAGGGCAAGAAGAGGGAGACCGAGAGGGATCGGTGGTGCAGGGCACTTTGTACTTGAGCGAGCGGATCGTCGAGGAGTTGAGCACAGAGCACAATGAGAGTCCCGAGATGTGGCGGGACAGGATGAAGGGATTGGGGCGGGAGGTCGTGCTGCCCTTTTTGAGGGAGCGGATGAGATGGGGTGTGTGGACGGTACGTACCTCTTACTATGTCCTTACACCCAGGCATACGACTCCAACATCTAATTAAGGACATAATGCGAGAAGTACAATATATTTAACGGATGGTGGTACCTGTACCATGGTGTGTGCTCAATCTTTACCACGCATGGTATATTTTCCAGTGTGTCTATCCAACACGAAACTTGAGGCCTCGAGGAACAAAGACTTATCGGCTTCTGAAGTATTCAGTTCAGCGCCCGGAGTCGTCACAATGATATGCCCCCGTAGCAGTCTCTCGTCAAATTCTAACCTCTGTGTATCTTAGTATGTGTCTCAGATTGCGATGAGAGTCACCATAAGTACACAGGACTGCCTGTCACCATAAGTACACAGGACTGCCTTTAGCGGCGCATACAACCGACGATAGACTGAGTTCATCAAGTCCGAAGTCGCACGGTTCGAGCTAGCAGGAGCGTATGGCCGACCTCAAGACTTCATTACAAGCGTATCTAGACGGCACAGTATGATTGCCAAGCAGAAAGACGTAAGTGGTTCCCTTTGAACTCAACTTTGCGTGCCAACACGGACTACGTGCAGTTGATTTCCGCTTGGGAAGCGTGCCAGCAGACGTTGTTGACGAAGGTGAAACCTTTGGGGTGAGGTCAGCCGGCAGCAGAGTCGAGCGAGTCTGGTGGGGAGAAACCATGTGTATATTTTGCAAACAAGCAAGCACTGGGCTACAAATACATGCTCTGCGGAGAAAATCCTGCTTGCTACTCGTGAAGGTGCAGGCAAAGAAAGATCAGCTAGCGGTGCAAGAAAGGTGGAATGAGAACCCTGAGAGTGTCATTAAAGTATTGTATAACCTGGCAAAGCATGATCAAAGCAAGGAGATCGGAAATATACAGTACAAGGAAAATATCGGTGCATGTTAACCAGCAGCCGAGATGGACGACAACCCGACAGAGCCCAACTGCTGCTGTGAGCACTGAGCTATCAGCGTCCCTCACATCCGCATTCCACTGAGTCTGTCTCACAAGGACTCGCCGACTCCCTCTGTCTCACAAGACTCGCCGACTCCCTAAGCATGTCGATCTCCTGCCCCAATAGCTTCCTCGCGTCAACATACGCATCCTTAAGCATCACATCCCACGAGCTCTTCGACCCCTCCGGGTCCATGCACTGGAACATCCCAGGTAGCAAGCCCTCCATTGCCCACAGATATCTATGAGCCATGAGCCCGCCATCCGCCTCGGAGACTTGCAATGCACGTGCGACAATGGGTACCATGAGGGGGTGCTTGAAGAGGTGAGGGTAGTACCGTCCGGCGATGAGGGAAAGAGACACGACGCATTCGTTCCCGGGATGGAGGATGGGGCGGAATTTGTGGCCGATCGGTGCGTCGGGCAGGGGGAAGAGCGTAGATAGTATAGGATGGGATAAGTCCCTATCGCGTGGTTCTTCTTTCTTCACGACTGCAGACGCGTTGGACGCCTCCTTGCCATTGCTGCCCGATCCAGCATCCTGCGCCGGCTCATTGGGATCCTCGAAGCCCTCATCCGCAAGCTCGTAAATCATCCCGCTAGCTCGACATTCCTTGATAGTCCCAGGCTGCCCGTCCGGCCTCGGTGTGTCCACCACGAACATACTCTCGATTTTCATAAACATGCCTTTCTCCGTCGCACCAATCATGGAAACGTCCAGGGTCTCACCGTTTGCGGCGTACCACTCTATAGTCGCCTCTGATGGTCCGGAAGGCGGGTACACGGTTTGTGCGCCCTGCGGCGCGAATTGGGAACGAGAGAGCTTGAGACGCACGAGTTCGTTGCCCCATATGCGCTCGGCTCCCCACCAGAGCCCTTGGTACCTCTGCTGGTTCACGGTAAGGTCTGGAGGCGGGCTGGAGCCGCCAGAACGAGCGTTTTGCTGGGAGGCAGCGTTGAGAACGTTTTGCAGAGAGGGAGCGGCGCCAGTAGGGTTATAGTTCCCAGGGGGGGTGTGAGAAGAAGGCGAAGGAGCGGAGAGCTTGCAGTCGTATTCGTCGGTTGGGCACCAATACGTCGCGATGTGCGATGCGATCTGGATGGCGAGGGTGTATGGGGTAATGGCATCGTTGAAACGATCTACCGGGTTGGCATCCGCTAGTAGGGGGTTGTAGTCGGACATGGTATCCGGATTATACGCCAAAGCTTGGGACTTCTCATCCTGCAGTGCTTGCGGTAACACCGAGCGAAGACTCTCGAGAAGGAGATCAGATGGGGCGTACGATAGATAAGGTATTACTTCGTCATCAGACAAGTGATAGTCTTGAGCGAGAGCGAGGAGCTTGATTTTATAGGATATTTGCTGTTTCACGGACCAAGTGGTTTTCGCTTTCGGGGAGCTGCTGCGTGAAGCAGACTCGGGAACGTCCATAGCACCGTCCTCAGCGTCCGGTCGCTGAATCTGAACCGCCTTTGTGGGCACAACGTCGATTAGACCTGGCCAAAACCGAATGGCGTCCTCTTCGCCACGGGGGCCCAGGATAGGCGGATCGAGGGCACACCAGACAAGTTCACCTTTACGGAAGTATCTGATATGCCGCACGTCGCGGTTAGTGAGAGCGTTGAGGATGTCATTGCTCTTCTCTGGTGCCAGAGTCTGCTCGGATGGTGGCGCAGTAGGGACTGCAGGTTTCGCGTGCTTCAAGGGCCGTCTGACTGCCGCGTAAGGTGTAGATATTTTATGTGCAGGGGAGGAGTACGGAGCAAGGCAGTTTTTCTGGCGAGGTGGAGGAGTTAATACGGACGCACTCTCTCGTCTGGCAGACAGGCCGTAGGATTGCGATATTTCTGTCTGCTTTTTCTTGCCACTGCAGTACTTGCATTCGCATACGGCAGTCGGGTCATTCTTGGCGAGCCATACTGCGTGTGGTATGAACTCGTTTACCGATCGGAACTTGTTCCTGCCCAACTTGTTACTACCTACACGACAAAGTGAGAGGCGGTGCAGGGCAATATCCACGTGAGAGCGTACCATATAAATAAAAGTCGTGCCTAGGATTATCCGGCTTTCCTTTGTTATGATCGAAGAGCTGGTATCGATCCGGGAAGGACCTGAGGACGTACGGCTTGCCCTCTGCATTGGCTGTATTCGTGAGCCGCACATGCATATGAAGTCTATGTCGACATACCAGGCAGGCCCATGACGGCAGCAATTTCTGATCCTACTTTCTTTCTCCACATGATAGAACGGCTCTCGTCCAACCCGACAGGCCTAAAGAAATCGACTTCGCCGTCCACGACTACGTGTGAAGTAGTTTTGGGCCATGTTTCTTGGTCGCCATCTGACCACGGGAAATCCACCCATTCTGGGTTTGGCGGCAGAGTGTGGTTATTTTCAATGCGTCGCACGGCCATTTTGTCGACGTCGTCCTGGCTCGAAGATGACTATCGATGACGATGACTATCGGACGTTGGACGTCGGGAGCAACACGCTGAGCTGAGGAGAAAGAGATCAATCGATCAAGCTCCATCGGGATTGCAGTGATTGCAGCGCTTGCACTGCGCGGCAATATCCCAGCCTTTGTGTACCGCTAATGCATGCGAGGTGGATCGGGCCTCACATATTTCACCTCGTTGCAGGCCTTTCATCCCGTGTATCTTCAGTAAAATATTGCAACGTGATATATACCCTACAATGAGGTGCATCAAAGTAGAAGCTGTCATATTGCTGTTGGTCCTTGGCCGCGGGGCTTCTCCACAAATATTGTTTCCGCGACTTGGTCGTGTTCGACCATCTGTAGGCAGACCACCAGGAAAACTCGAGGATGTCGGACGTTGTGTCTTCACCAGACAAGTGCGTGTTTTGCTAGTATATGTTGTATGGGTGTTGCTGACTACCGATGCGGTGTCTATGTATTCTAGGTCGAAACTACCACCACGGACGACTTATGCGGGCCGGATGAAGGTGAGAATGTGTTTTTATAACACGGTAGAAACTTGGAACTAAGATGTGCTACAGAAGAAACGTCAGGAGGCGGCGAAGAATGAGTATGTCATCAGGATACTGCTTCGTTGATGCATATGATGTATTAATCTGACCGGTCGCTACCAGTAACACGGAGGTGATAGGACGAGAACGATGAGAAGGTCACGAAGAAGGAGACAATGTGAGTCTCCTCGTCATAGACTAAGCTGCCTTCTGACGGCTTTCTCAGTAAATCGCTTCCTGCCTCCAAGCGCACCTCCTCTGAGAAGACGTTCGCAATTCCTGAAACACCTGCCAGTGCTAACCGGAAATCACTCTCTAAGACTCCTTCAATAATACTATCAAGTGCCTCAAAGCACACGCGAACTGGCTCTCTGAGTTTTGTGCAGGACACCTCACGGTCGTGCGTGCATGCCGTTCTCTTGTTCGCTGAGACCCGCTCACGTTCGGCTTAGACATACAAGCCCTGACCGCACTGAGAGCATCTCCGACGCTGAATCAGTCGCAACGATAGATGGTAAGCCGCGTCGCAAACGAAAGGGCGAACCCGAACGTATACAGTTCTTCAAGGACGACCCGTCGTGTCAAGAGGTCGAACCCCATCGTGCTCTGTGCAATCAGTGTGGAGAATGGCAAGACCTTCACCCGAAGAGGCGGTATGTCATGCAAGGCTGGCTAGCACACAAGAAGACGTGTCCTGGGACGAAGAAGTCTCCTCCGCCATCCACCCCGAAACCGTAAGCCAAACCTCCTCGCTTCCTATGCACAACTTTTAACCTACGTCCATAGGGTATCCCAAGTATCCAATTTACAGGCCATCCCTACGCCTCTCAAAGCCCAGACACCGAGTCAGAACGGCAGCGCAGCAGGAGACAAAGACAAATTGAGCCCTATGGAAGCCGAGGGTAAGGCGACGCTGGAGAACGACTTCAGAACGGGCGAGACACGCCCACACGAGGTGTTCTGCACGCAATGCGCAGCGTGGGTGAAGCTGTACCCCACGACGAAGTACTCTCCCAAGAACTGGCTTGCGCATGTTCAACAATGTCCCGGCGCAGCGTAAGTTTATATCTATGACTACACACACCAGTCTGAGAGCATTCATATTGACGTGATACGTGGAACAGATCGTCTTCAACGGTGCCCAGCGAATTTAAACTTCCGTCCGCCTCACCGAAAGCGACAGCAAGTTCTGCAACGGACGACGCCTCTAGTACAACAGTCGTCCCATCAACACCCTCCATCCCATCCTCCCCACCCCAGAAACCCTTAGCTACCAACTCACCCCCACCGCCCCCGTTCATCCTTACCTTCCCCATTACCCCTACCCTCGCGCAAACGTCCTCGAGAAGACTCCCCCTCCGAGGAACACGAGTCTCCCACGAAGAGACAAGTACAGAGGCCGAGGACGGAGATGCCATCCGGAGGTCGAAGGGGCATCCATTTATATCCCAGCTCAGTCAGTCAGGGATCAACACGCAGCGACTGGGATAAGGGAATAAGTTAGGCATAACGCATAGTTATTAATAGGCGATCACAACGAGCAACTTACTCTCGACATGTTCCCACCGGTAAGCCCGAGTCGTTCATGTCTGTGATCTTGTGAACAATCACTGACTACCATGTGTCGATAAGCCTGCGCCCCCTAAAAGGTCGCGCAAGAACACAAGTTGAACCGCTGAACACTCGCAAACTCAGGCTGGCCCGGGATCATTCACTACAGTAAGTGTTGTGTTCTGCCGAATTGGTCTCTAACACGTCTCAAGCTGCTACAACTGACAGCATAATAGATAGTCAGTTCATTGAAGGTAATACCGGTTGTCTTTGACGTTGAGTAACACAACCGACTGATTAATTCTAGCTTTAACATGCCAGTACAACCTGTCGCTTTGATACATGTTTCTATATTTCCCTCGACTCTTTCGCATACCCACGGACACAATGCCCTGCGATTTCCCAACGTAAGTATTTCGCTCACAGCAAGACTCTCAGATTCAGATCCGAACTCGCACTGCTATGAACACCAGTCTGGAGCTGTAATTGTACCTTGGCACATGCATCCGCTTTTCCCAGAACACCTGTAACATTAGACTGTACATTAGCCCCTTGTCGAAGCGTACCAGCGCATAGTGAATCGTTTGCGTTCAAAAAGATAATCTGCCGACGCTGTTCATGATCAGACGCCTGTGGCCACGAGCGCTCTGCCGCTTCCCGACATCGAGGATATCTCAGGATCGCTGCGCCATACTTCTGTGTGTGAGACATGATTAGCAAGGGTTGATATAGTGTTTTCTACGACATAAAAGGTCTATATACTCTCTCTCTGCGCTGTGAGGAATAAAAATCGCTGTCGGCTGGACTGTGACCAAGTGTGTGACTAACGTGACTAAAGTGACTTGGAGCAGTGACGACGTCGACACAGCGCTCCAGCTCTCATGTCACCTGCTCTCCCCCGTCATGTACCCTCAACTCGTCCGCCCTGCTATCTCACAGAACCATTCTCGTCAGTCAGCTGTACGGTCGAATAATCGTTTTCTACCCTCGACAGCATCAAATCCGCGAAAGTCGGCGCATACACCCATGGCCAATAATCGCGCCTCTCTCCAGCAGCGCTGAGAGAAATGAGAATCACAAGAAGAAAGTAGGTCCGTAGTAATTCTCATACAGACCTGCATCACAACGAACATGTAACGGACTAGGAAACCAGATGCAGTGAAGATGGAGACTTCACTGCAAACATAGTACGTTGCCATCTGCACTCACGCAACACCAGCTTCTCAATATTACGGTTGCCGTGAGTCCTGTGCGCAATAGGCAGAAAGGAAACGACGAAAGGCCACCACACGAGACTCCCTGGGTAGTAGTAGGTGAGTTTGCCCAATGCCTACAAATGCATTCTCAGAATTGACTCAGCATGACAAGAAAACTCCACTAGTCGATGTTACAGGTGAGTTTGCTTTGGCGCAATAGGGTGATTATCACTGACGTACGCACACACCGAGCGTGAGACTTAGGAGGAACCAGATGAAGACCCACGGCAAGCATCAGATGAGATCACCGACCTTAAAAAGTATGTCCCCGTACCTCGCTTTTCATCCCGTACTAAATCAGTAGCGGGTCCGCTCTCACAGGCACATACGTCTACCGCGTGTAGTCGACTAAGTCAAACCGAAGACTATCAACAGAAGGACGTTGCGGGGCATGGCAACAGACTCAATATGGTCAATGACCACGTCTTCTGAGGCTCAATTGCGAGGACATGATCAAGCCACGGCCGCTGATCCTCGTGCTTAACTCAATGAACGCGTACCCTTGCAGGATAACTGCTGTTCAGTGCCATGTGAGTTGTATTTCACCTCACTCGCTCGGCGGTTAACATGGTTAACATGGCTGACCATAATATCATATTGCTACGGCTCGTATCCTCGGCCCATCGAAGGGGGCCAGAACATCGACCGGGACACCGCTGAGGCCCTCGCCTTCGGTTCGCTCGCTCTCAAGAAGATCCACGTCCGTATCTCCGGGCAGGACGTCGAGCGCGATACCTTCTCCCAGCGCCACGCCGTCGTGCACGACCAGGAGAACGAGCA
>JAXQKB010000264.1:0-21351 GCA_037042295.1 Irpex sp. Y119-03 | reverse complement strand
CCATTAGGTCGGCGGACTTCGAAAAACTTTGGGACGTCCGCCTACCTAAGGGTCTGGGGTTTTCGGTAGAGAGGGGTGTAGGTCAATCCGGAGCGCCCGTGTCGACAACTTTTTCGACTGCTTGAGCTCCACAGCGCCTAGATAACTCTCGCGCGCTTCCTCTCCTGCTCATGTTACTCACGGTGCCTCTCGTTCCCTCTTCGCTTTTTCACCGGTTAAACGTTCGCAAATATTACCTGTAGCCGTACTGAGAAATGATAGTGAGATATACAAGTAAATTCTCGCGTAGCGAAGGCGACAAAAGTAGTCCAATAGGTAATCAAGGGCTAATGCAAGGTTGATATCAACAATTACGGCTATAGACGAGACGTTTTTTACAACGGCAGTTCCTCAACGCTTTCCAAAAGTTTTTGGGTGTTTCATCAAGCTAGTGTGTTCGATACGATGCAGTGGGATGCGAATCTCGAGGGGATCGTGAGTAATCTACGCGCTCATAGATGTGATGGACTGCTCTGATTGGTTCAGAGACGCGGATGCGGAGGGCAGCTGGGTCTAGGGTTTCGGCGCTCCGGATTGACCTACACCCCTCTCTACCAGAAACACCAGACGGTTGGCCAGGTTGACGATACTTTTCTTTTCGAAGTCCGCCGTCCCAATCCGTCTGGTCACGAGACTAAGCACAACGATCACGTCACGCTTGGGGCCGTGAGAAAACCTGTAGCGCTCTGGCTACTTTGTTTGCTCGGACGCGGAACTGTGACACTGGGACCTACAGTCCCTTCAAATGCCATGGACGGACACATTTATTTCGTACGCAATGCTTGATACGGTCTCGTCGGTAAGTACTCCAGCTTTCGTGTAACTACTCATGCCCCGCTCAGTACTGAATTACTGCTACTTCGGCTATTCGAATTTCGCAGTGCTATCTTATTCTATGACAACACCCTGAAGAGAACGGCAGGATATGTCTCTGATGCTCTGCAGCTTTATTTTCAGACGCTCGAAGAATGAATGCTGTTGCCTAGGCCTGAAGTCAAGCGACAATTCCGAACGAAGAAATGCCTTTTTTTTTGCAACCTCGATGCTAGCGGCAAAGGCTCGCCCTTTCCGTTTCGCACCGACGCAGCTCGAAAATCCGTCTGATTAAACGTTTATTGGCGGCTGGGCCAACCGGCGGAGTGATCGACAAGGGTGAGCCCAAAGGGGCAGTCGCTGAGTTTCAATTCCGACCCGCCGCTCGCACGATCATGCCCGCCGAGCCGTGCAGAAATGCCAGTTCGACCAACAATATGCGATATACGGTATATATACTCAGGTTTGACACACTATATAAGTGCGACCTCCCCTCCTTTCTCACCCAATTGTCCAAAACCCAAATCAGCAATAAGTCGAAGCCAACTTGAACTTCCACCTTTCTCCACAGCACCAGAGCTTGCAGCAAGTATTCTCTGTAGGCACCCTCTCAACCGACATGGCCACCCACGTAGTCACCGAGATCCCACCACTGAAATTCGTCGAGTTCCTGCCGAAGGTTGAAGATGCAGCTACGCCGATTGTGGACTTTGGTGCTGTTCCTGAAGGCCCTAGCAAACTTGCGAAAGATATGTTTACACCCTTTGTATGTCCTCCCTCACCTCTTTGAATCGTTGTACCCCACGGATAGTTGACTTGACGTTTTGATCATTAGGCGCACGCTATCGATAATTCAGGCTGTTGCCCTGGCTTCACTGTTCTGGAAGCCTCGTCAAAGACCAACCTCGAGCCCGAATACGCGATCTTCGAAAAGAACGTGTACCCTTCAAGTTCTGGACCCAGGACTAGTGCACTCTCGCTCATGGACGTTATAGTACAATTCAAATCTCACCTGTGCAAGGACCGTTTTTCGCCGTTCGATGACGATGACGAAGAAGATAGCGAACACCAGCCTGAAGTGCCATGGTCCCAAATCATGGACATCAGCATTGTCGAGCAGTCTGAGTATGCCAGCAAGCTTATGACTCTCCAACATCGCTCCCGGATCTTCTCCCTCCACATTATCGGACATTACGCTCGACTCATCCACTGGGACCGCGCTGGGGCTACAGTGTCGGAGCGATTCAACTACCACGACGGCACCAACAACTTCCTCGGCGAGTTCCTCGTTCGTTACTCCAAAGCGACTCGCGAACAGCGTGGTTTTGACCGGCACGTGAAGAGGGCGAATGAAGATGAAGTTGGGCTACTCGATGCGGCCGTCAAAAAACATCTCAGGCAGTTTCGCTATCCCGCTTATCTACAGAGCTCACTCGCGCGTACCGTTGACGAGTCATACCCCGCGTATAGTGTCCATGTTGAAGATGATGCAACTCATGAAGAGGGGGACTATATCGTCTGCAGGCCATCCACCAAACGCTCATCTTTAGTGGCCCATGAGCCCATCTCCTGGGGATATCTTGCGTGGGGAATGCGCCAACAGAAGCTCGTGTTCCTCATGGACATCTGGTTTCCCGAAGGCACAGTTTTTTTCTCAGAGGCTGCCGCATACGACTCTCTGCGCGAACTAGGATCTGATCATCTAAACGCTCTCCTCCCAGGCGTCATTGCTTGTGGTGACGTCCGCCAGTCAGACGGCTCCGCGCAGCGCACGCTCACGACGGACCCTCAGTGGCGATACATTCGTCAGCGTGTCGTGCAAGAGCTAGCTCTTCCCTTGTGCATGGTTCAAAATTCAAAACAACTTCTTCAAGCGATTCGAAACACTCTGGAAGGTCGGTGAAATTCAGCCCATTTGGCGCTGACTCTATGACGCTCATGTCATGCCCTTAACAGTCATCATGATAGCGTACCACCAGGGCGGGATCTTGCACCAGGATATAAGCGCGAGCAGCATCATGCTAACTCAAGAGTTCACTGGGATTTTGAACGACTGGGACCGCGCCGTTCGTGTTGATCCTGATAGTCCTAGTCCTATTGGGCACCGCACGGTATGCCTCCATAAAAATATCAAAGGTCATACAGTGTTCTAACCTTGTTAAATAACTTCAAGGGCACCTGGAGATTCATGTCCGTCGACGTTCTCGAGGACAAAATGGGAACAAAACCTCACAACATCCTCGACAACGTCGAGTCCGCCTTCTGGGTGTTCTCCTATCACTGCCTCCACTATTTCAAACGAACTCCCGGCTTGCTTCAGGGTTTCATTGGGATGTTTGATGAGACAGGCGAGAGATTTGGATGCGACGGACAGCGCCATGCATACGGAGGGCAAACGAAATGGGTGAATCTGTACGACTTCAGATTTCGCATGATCGAGTTTGAGAGCAAACCCCTCACTCGTGCTCTACGCAACTTTGCCGAAATACTGGGGATGCACCACATAGCCAAGATGACCCCTGAAAACGACCCAGTGGCTAACTATAGAGCAATTTTGGAAAGCCAAGGCACACATGTTCTGGAAGAAGTCGCAGGGATTATCGAGATTTTCGACAAGGAGATTGCTAGTGAAGACTGGCCTGAAAGCGATGATGCCGTGGAAGAACAATTTCCGGATTTCGTTGCTTTGTTCAACTACCCCGAGATGGCTGACTCGGACTCCGACCAGGCATCATCGAGCACGGGTGCTGCTAATTGCAGTTGCAGTTTGGCGGGACTTGCACCATATCCTCTCTCTCGCACCAGCTTGAAGCGTCCACTGGAAGAAGACGACGAAGACGAGGAGAAGGAGCAGGAGGAGCAGGAGGAGGGGCAGGAGGGGACTTCATATGGGCGACTCGGAGCAAAGAGGCGCAAACGTGAAGGGAATCCTGAGCCAGGAATGACCGGGATTATCAGTCAATTCGTCGGGACCCTTGCTTGCAAGGTAGGACGAGTGTTCAGTGGAAGGTAGAAATGTCGTCCGAGCAAGTAAGCTGCTGGCGAAGTCTGTAGCGAGGTGTAAACGAAATATACGGCGTAGTTTATATATAATCTTAATGCGAAGACAAATGCTATTCGTACTGGTAGTAGTGCTAGGGGGCCAATCGTGTTTGTTGGATCCCTGATTTGCGCCATTCAAGTCCGTCAGGTATTAAGAAAGAAGGAGTTTCACGTGAAACTCCTTGCGAGGGGACGGGTGCATCCTGACGATTGTATAGCCATACATAGAGTATGTGCACACCGAGCCTCAGCGCGCACTGTACCGCCAACCGTATCTTCAGTATACTCGAAAGTACCGCCCAAATCCCATTGTTTGGCTCGGAAATTGCCAGTGTAACACTTCACGGCTAACGCTGAACCTTTTTTTTTTTTTGAGAGAGAGAGAGAGTGAGCATGTTCACTCTACTCGCCTGTTGCATTACGAGACCTGACGCGGTTTCACGCCTGGTTAACGCGATGCTGAGGTGAAAAGACAAAGACCGCAATTTGACCAGTGTTACAAAAGTGCTACTGACTACGTACTTGCACTCTCTACAGTGCTAGCATCATCATGCGAACGCTCGTTGAGTGTGAAGTGGGATTGATACTTATTCTTAAAAGTGCCGCTTCACCAAGTCTTTCCCAGCCCGCACAGCAAACTCAACCGTCTCGAACCCGTTCAACCCACTCGCCCACCACGTCCCACTGACGCCCTGCAGCCTCTCCAGCCTCCCATACGCGTCCCCTTTATCCGCGAGGAGGTCCTCCCCCGAGAAATGCGGGAAATAATGCCACGATTTGAGCGCTTTGACGTCTCTCGCCGTCACCGTCTGGGCCCCGTCAGAGACGTTCAACCCAGCGTGCACCTTGTTGATCGTATCAACGAGCAAGCTCTCCGCCTTCTCGGCCGTGTAGATGTCTCCCCACTGCCACGCAGTAGCGACGTCGCTGGTATTGTGCAGCCGCACGAAGGCGACGGGCTCTCCGACGGGTTTGAACGGGTTTTGGACGAAGGAGGTGAAGGGAGGGGTGCGCACGGAGATGGCGGAGGACCAGTAGGGCGTGATGGTGAGTTTCATGAAGAGGTCGATCTCGTCCATTGTGAGCGGCAGGTTGAGGGATTCGAGGGCGGGGAGCGTGGGTGGGAAGGCGAGGATTAGGTGGGTGCAGCGTTGGGTTGTGGGCGCGGAGGTGGGTGGGTTGTACCGAATCATAGGCGAGTTTGCGTCATGTCGGTCTGTGAAAGACGGAGCGGTTAGTGATTGGCTGGGGTTTCGTCATGGAATGGAATGGACGTGACGTGCCTACGTAGGTGATAGTAGTATTGAGGTGGATCTTCGTCTGCTTGAGCGTGCTCGCGTAGTGCTTGAAGACACGATGGAAATCTAGAATACGGCGATTATAATTATCATTAGAAAACAAGACTACTTCGTCGTCAATTCGTAGTACTTACCAACGATATAAGACTTGGACATGGCGACGAACACGCCCAGAACCTCCGGTGTGAAGTACTGTAGCATGTAGATCTACACCATCATCACGCGCCACGCCATCAACGAAGTCAATAACGACGGCACAGACGGCATATGCAATGAAGTGACACATACCGTAGGCGTCTCTGTGAGATCTCCGTAGCCATAGGGTACCATGCCCAACTGCATAATCGACGGCAAGTATAGGTAGTCGTTCTTATCCAACCACGTCCCAATGGGCACGGTAAACTCCTTCGGGATGCCATGCTAGTAACCCACCAAACAGTAAGCATCTCACTCCCAGCACTCCATATTCCATCGAGAACCACACTCACAGGATACCCAATCGCAGTGTACTTGGGCTCAAAATGCTCCTCCCAGAACTGCTTGTACCGAGCGAGTTCACGCGCGATAGCCTCGATCGTCGTATCGTTGGGCGTCGGGTACTGTGCGACGATGTTCGCCTGCTCGGCGGGCCCGTACACGTATCGCTGCCACAGAGGCGGAGCGATGCCTGGTGTGAGGGGGAGCCCGGAGGCCTCGATGATGGGGAGCGTTTCGTGGTAGGTTTTGTTGGTGAAGAGGAGGGCGCCGAGGGGGTGGTATGTGTTCCTATTTCACGATGTGAGTATGAATAGCAAACTGCAAAGGGAAGGAGAAGGAGGGATGGAGTACGTACCCGTTCGGACCGTCGTAGTACGCCTGGCATTTTCCGCCCACCTCGGCGTGTTTCTCAAAGATGACGGTAGAGTAGCCCTTGGCCTCGAGCTCGTGTGCGATGGTGAGTCCCGTAGGACCGGCGCCGACGATGCAGACTGGATCGTCCTTGGGCTTGACATGCAAGTCCACCGTTGCGAGGGGGATTTGCGTGTCTGTGGCGGTCAGCGCGCCGAGGACGAGCTGCTGTAGAGTGGCGAAGGTCTGCCAGGGGAGATACATGGTTGGTTCGGAAACTTGAAGAGGGGGAGCCGGAGGCACGCAGACGGTTGACACTATGTCTAGGAGCATTTATATATCGGTTGGTAGTGAGAATTGACGGACCTGCCTGCAGGCTGCCTGATTTGACGTCTGATTTGAGGGTGGTCACGCGTGTATGGAAGCGATGTCGCCTGTGCTTCTGTGGCGGTTCGAATTCAGCTGCCTTTTGTGGAAGCCTGTCAGCTAAAATGGCCGCCCCACAACACATTCGCTCCCATTAGTGGGGACTGTTGATGGATATCGACGTCGGTAGTGCATGATTGAAAAGCAGTGATTCAAATAACGTACATAGGTGAGACGAACTATTAATTCGACTCCGTCTCTTCATACTATACATCTACATGATAACTGAACAGGATCAGAAGAAACGCATGGACCGAGTAAGTAATCTCACGCCACTCACCTGCACATCATTGTGACGTTCGAGAGTATAATAGGTATTTCCATGAGTACAAAGAACAGGCATAAGAGGGGGACTCACTTCCGCCGGTGGTCACAGTGCGGCGACGGTGACACCTTCATTTTCCACGCACAGCCGAGCTGCGTGACGTGAAGTGGCACGCGTGACGTCGAGGGCGAGCTAAGTATTGACAAGCAGTCGATTTCACGCCGTTATATACGTCAGTATTCCGAGAGAAAGTCGAAGTTCGTGAACGGCTCCAATCTATAGGATCCTCGTTCAGTTCAAGGAATTGAGGTATAACTCCATTCTGAGCGCACAATGAGGAGAGTACTCCTGGTTAGAGCCTACAGGTAGAATTGCATAGCAATGTAGCCATAATACATACTTAGTGCAGAAGGCACACTTGTACAAAAGCTGAGATTTCAGAGTACGAGGTTGTCAGCCAAGATGCTCTTAGTAAGCTGTGAGAGTTCGAAGCCACTCACCAACTACTTGTTATAAATTTAGTTGTTGAAAGCCATCAACCCAATGGAATACAAGCAAGCTCGTACGCACCATAGTACTGTGAGCAGCATCGTAGTACTCACAGCAAAACTGCATTAAAGACCCCAGCCAGACTCGCGACGGGTTTATTGCGTCACGTGATCTATCAGCGGGGTTTTAATCACAACGGCCCAAGCGCACGTGGGAAATCGGGAATTGGAACTTGGCGCCCACCAGCGTTCTTGTCTCCTACCGCCTCGTCCTCGGACTGCGAAACACCTTGTCTGCTATTTCTTTCTGTTTTGTGGATTTAGACAGCCGTGAGTGTCTGTTTGGTTGCATTTTTGCCTATTTGATGCTCAAAATAAAGATATCTAGCACCGAGACGCGTCGGCGACTATCCCAGCCAACGAAGGAGGCAGCAGGACATTCAGGACTGGAAGTCTGGCTCTGAATCTTAGTCTTGAGCATGGCTCAACCTCCGTCGCTCAATAATCTCTCTGGGCCCCAATTTGGTCTTCCTCAACAACATATTCCGTCTCCCAACAAGCCCCAACATCAGCAGGGCAACCCTATACACTCGGTCATCAACGTGCGTTGCACAGTCCATGTTTGCACGACAATGCTTGCTCATTGTTTGGCTTTATGTAGCGCATCAAGGTGCTCAAGCAGAATGGGTTTACGCCAGAAAATAACTCAGAGCTTAACAAGCTACTCACAGCCCTCAAGAACATCGCACCCCAGGCGAACTTTGGTAAGTACTAGACGAATGCACTTCGTTTCATCATCCTGGTCCCTTATTGAAGTGTATGCAACCCCTCGATACTAGCAGCAAACGGCCATGTACCGTCTGTAGGACCTCACAACGGGGGCCCCGTCCTGAATGGAAATCCCATGCAAGCTGGTCCTATCCCTCCTCAGAACTACCCACAACCCGCGCCATCCCCCATCAGCTTCTCACAAGACCAGATCAACTCACTGCGTGCCCAGATACGCGCATTCAAGCTTATCTCCCGTGGACTGCCTGTCCCCGAACCGCTCCAAGCGGCCATCCGCGTGCCCAACCAGGCTCTGCCGGACCTCGAGAAGCTGGCACAAGGAGGAGATCTGAACGCACGGATCATCGACAGTGCTGTTGCGGTCCATAAGACTGCGTCCGAGGCCGGCGAGATACCGGTGGAGGAGACGAAGGTGGAGGAGTCGGACGTCGTTCATGATTTGGCTGACATGCCCAAGGGCCCCTTCTTGGAGGACAATGTCAACTCGGGGATTTATCCATACAACGCCTATGTGCATCCGTTCACGCATCTGAAGAGAGATGCCTCGACGGACCCCATACTCTTCGCTACTCGTCTTCAGCGACTGCTCATTCCGTCTTTGACCCCTACTGGTCTCGATCCGCACCAGATCATCGCAGAGCGAAACAGATTCGTCGATGCACGTATCGACCAGCGCATTCGTGAGCTCGAGGCTATGCCTGCGCTCATGGGCGAAGGAGGACTCGAGCCGGTCGTGACTGACGAGAACGACGTCAAAGATGAACAAGAAATCCCCGACCTTCGCGCTCTCGTCCACCCTCCTCCCTCCACGCACGGAAAGCTGCGCGCCGTCCTCGAGCTAAAAGCCCTCCGTCTCCTCGACAAGCAACGCCAAATGCGCGCGAACGTCGCCGAACGCCTCATCCACGGGTCCATGCTCCCCCTCAACCGCGCCGACTTCCGCCGGGCACGCAAGCCTACGATCCGGGATGCTCGTATGACGGAGCAGGCAGAAAGGAAGCAGCGTGCGGATCGTGAGCGGCGGGCGAAGCAGAAGCATGTCGAGCAGCTCGGGGTGATATGTGCGCACGGGCGGGAGGTGTTGGCGGTGAACAACAACGCGCAGATGCGTATTCAGAGACTGGGCAAGGCGGTGTTGGCGTTCCATGCGCATACCGAGAAGGAGGAACAGAAGCGGATTGAGAGGCTGGCGAAGGAGCGGTTGAAGGCTTTGAAGGCGGACGACGAGGAGGCGTATATGAAACTCATTGACACTGCGAAGGATACGCGTATCACGCATTTGTTGAGGCAGACGGACGCGTATCTGGACTCGCTTGCGCAGGCGGTTATGGAGCAGCAGAAGGAGGGTGGAGAGGACTTTAGTAATGTTATTGGGGAGCAGGAGGAGGGTCCGACGAGCGAGGCGACGTTTGGAGCGCAGAGGATCGATGTGGAGGATGATAAGGGCAAGTTGGACTATTATGCGGTTGCGCATCGTATTAGGGAGAAGGTCACGAGCCAGCCGCGGTTGTTGGTTGGGGGCACGCTTAAGGAGTATCAGCTGAAGGGGTTGCAGTGGATGGTCAGTCTGTACAATAACAAGCTGAATGGTATTCTCGCCGACGAGATGGTAAGTAGTACGCATCTGTTACTTTGTTAGACTCCTACTGATTATCTTCCAATAGGGTCTCGGAAAGACCATCCAGACTATCTCGCTGATCACCTTCCTCATCGAGGTGAAGAAGCAGCGAGGCCCGTACCTCGTCATCGTCCCGCTCTCTACGATGACCAATTGGTCTGGCGAGTTCGCGAAGTGGGCGCCTGGTGTCAATATGATCTCTTACAAGGGTAATCCTGCGCAGCGTCGTAACTTGATGCAGGAAATTCGGATGGGACAGTTCCAAGTCCTCCTCACCACATACGAGTACATCATCAAGGATCGTCCTCAGCTCTGCAGGATCCGCTGGGTGCATATGATCATCGGTGCGTTCTCTCGTTCACTGACGAACAGTACAAAGCTTGTTCTCATTCGCATAATTAATGCTAGATGAGGGCCATCGCATGAAGAACACCCAGAGCAAACTCGTCCAGACGCTCACGACCTACTACCACTCGCGCTACCGGCTCATCCTCACCGGCACGCCCCTGCAGAACAACCTCCCCGAGCTCTGGGCATTGCTCAACTTCGTCCTTCCCAAGATCTTCAACTCCGTCAAGTCGTTCGACGAGTGGTTCAACACGCCCTTCGCCAACTCCGGCACCGGCGACAAGATCGAGCTGAACGAAGAAGAGGCGCTGCTGATTATTCGCCGGTTGCATAAGGTGCTCAGGCCGTTCTTGCTGAGGAGATTGAAGAAGGATGTGGAGTCGGAGCTGCCGGATAAGGTGGAGAAGGTGATCAAAGTCCGCATGAGCGCGCTGCAGAGCCAGTTGTACAAGCAGATGAAGAAGTTCAAGATGATTGCAGACGGGAAGGACGCCAAGGGGTGAGTGCTTTCTGGTGTTTTCTCATCGCACTTTCGCCGGTGTTGACTGTGTTATATGCGTGCAGGAAATCGGGTGGAGTCAAGGGTCTCAGTAACGAGCTCATGCAGTTGCGGAAGATCTGTCAGCATCCGTTCCTGTTTGAGAGCGTCGAGGATAACGTCAACCCCGGTGGATACATCAACGATTCTCTCATTCGTGCGTCCGGCAAGATTGAGCTGCTCTCTCGTATCCTCCCCAAGTTCTTCGCTACCGATCACAGGGTGAGTTCGTATCAGCTCTACAGTCAAGTATCAATACTGAACGGTTTTTATTCGTTTCAAGGTCCTCATCTTCTTCCAGATGACGAAAGTCATGGATATCATGGAGGACTTCTTGAAGATGATGAACTGGAAGTATCTCCGTCTCGATGGTGGCACCAAGACAGAAGACCGCGCTGGCCACGTCGCTCTCTTCAACGCCAAGGGCTCCGAGTACAAAGTCTTCATCCTCTCCACGAGAGCTGGTGGTCTCGGTTTGAACTTGCAGACCGCCGACACTGTCATCATGTATGTATTCGTCCTTAGCACGGCGCTTGTTGGAATGCTGATTGCGTTTCATCTCCTTTGTAGCTTCGACAGTGATTGGAACCCTCACGCCGATCTCCAGGCGCAGGATCGAGCTCATCGTATCGGCCAGACGAAGGTCGTGCGTATCTTGCGATTCATCACCGAGAAGAGTGTCGAGGAGGCCATGTTCGCGCGTGCCCGATACAAGCTCGATATCGACGACAAGGTCATCCAAGCCGGTCGTTTCGATAACAAGTCGACTCAGGAAGAGCAGGAAGAATTCCTTGTATGTTGATCTGTCCTTGATTACTACACATGACCTTTGATTTCCGCGACTTGTAGCGTTCGATTCTCGAAGCTGATCAGGAGGAAGAGAACGAAGAGGCTGGAGACATGAACGACGAGGAAATCAACGAGATCATCTCTCGGTCTGAAGAGGAGTCTGTCATCTTCCGTGATATCGACATCAAGCGTGAGCGCGATGCTGCTGAGGCCTGGAAGGCTGCTGGTAACCGGGGCAAGCCGCCGCCCCCGCTCATGCAGCTTGAGGAGCTGCCAGAGTGCTACCGCGTAGACGAGCCTTTCGGTAACAAAGACGACTTGGACGAGATCGAAGGCCGCGGTCAGCGTCGGAGAGCTATCGTCAACTATAACGATGGGCTCAGTGATGATCAGTGGGCTATGGTATGTGGCCGCCATTCTAATCATACGACATACTGAACATTGTTCACAGGCGTTGGAAGAAGGCGAGGATCTTCAAGAGTTGTCAGAGCGCGCACGTGCCAACAAGGAGCGACGTGCTACCAACAAGTTGCTCAAGGAGGTCGACTCGCGCAACTCGCCGGCCTTTGACGAAGATACTCCTCGGAGCAGGAAAGTGAAGAAGGGCAAGTCTAGGGCTATCGACGTTGGCTTTGAAGGCACGCCTTCGAATGGCAAGCGCAAACGCGGAAAGGCCATGTCTGTAACGCCGTCTCTGAACGAGGAGGAAGAGGAAGATCGTGATACGGTGCGTCGTCACTGTGTTTTGGTTTCACGATTAGCATGACTGAGTTTGCTTATCATTAGAAACGCCGAAAGACGAAGCCCGTCGACTTGACACCAGCTATAAAGGAAAAGTTGAAGAAGGCTTATAATGAGTGTTACAAGGCCGTTCAACTGTGCGAGGATGAGACTGGTCGTCGCCGCTGGGATCTCTTCAAGGAAATCCCCGATAGGAAGGTATGCAACATGATCTGCTCTCATAAGACGATGTTCTGAACGAGATATATGCGATAGGTATACCCCGACTATTACGAGATCATACGACAGCCGATCGCCATGTCTCAGATCCGAAAACGTATCACCGGCGGCCAGTACAGATCTGTGCTCGACTTCCGACAAGACTGGAGACTTATGTTCAATAACGCTCGGACGTACAATCAGGAGGACTCGTGGGTGTACCGGGATGCAGACGAGATGGAGAAGGTGTTTGACAACGCGTGGAACAAGTTCATCGTCGGCAGTGGATTGCCGGGTGCACCTTCTGCTTCTGGGCCGTCGTCCACTGCTGGATACGACGGTGCCTTGTCGCCCATGGACGATGACGATCAGCGACCTGTGTCCAAGGGGAAGAGTGCTCGAAAAGCTGTGATCAGCGATGACGAGTATCTCACGCCTACGGACGAGGAGTAAACGTGGTTCTGCGTCGGTTCTATTCCTGGTTTCACCCTAAGTTTCGTGATGTGTTTCGCCGAGTTTGCTGTACTAGTATCATAGACCTGTAATGTTTACTTATGCACGAGATGTGTTTCGACCACCACCAATACGCTCGTCGGCGTGAGAGAACGGATAGTACATGGTCTTGGCTGACCACAGTCCGTCGTGTACATTCCCAAAGGGGCAGTTGCTGAGTTTCAACTTCGACGACGACCACACTCCGCCACCGAAGATGCGGCTTCAGCTGATGGAAGGCCGAATGTGGCGCGTGGGATACCAGTGTCCTGTGACGCGCCAGGCGAGTGCACCTTCCCTTTCTTCTCTCCAACACATTCAAGCTCTTTCCCTAAAAACAGCTTCGGGTCACT
The DNA here is from genome assembly GCA_037042295.1 of Irpex sp. Y119-03. Lineage (NCBI taxonomy): Eukaryota > Fungi > Basidiomycota > Agaricomycetes > Polyporales > Irpicaceae > Irpex > Irpex sp. Y119-03. The sequence goes on along the minus strand of JAXQKB010000264.1, from coordinate 8,286 downwards.
GACTCCGAGTCGTGGCAGGGTTCCAGGTCCTCGAGTTCGCTGCCAGCTAGTGCCACACACAAGTTGAAGCCAAATCCCACCTCTCAGGCTGGCCGCAACTCTTCTTGAAAATTGCCTTTGAGTCAGCACTGCTAGCATGACCGGCCACGTCATTGACGAGATCCCTCTTCGGGATTTTGTGAAGTTTCTTCCTGAGGTTGGAGATGCTGCTACGCCGACCGTGAATTTGAAGTTTGGTGTAGTTTCTGAAGGATATGGCAATGGAGAGGATATGTGTAAACATCTAGTATGTCTCTTGAATCTCATCTGCTTCCTTTGAAGCAATAGCTGACTGCACGGTAGGCACAAGCTATTGAGGATTCCGAGTCGGGATGTTGCCCTAGCTTCACCGTTCGAAGAACATCATCGAAGAACGGCGTCGCTGAAAAGGCTAAATCTGGCTACGGGATCTTTGAAACCTGTGTCGACACCTCTGACACGAGGAAGAATGCACTCGCTCTCATGGACATCATCGTCAAACTTAGACCTCAGTCATGCCAGGACACGCTCCATTCGACTTTCTCGGAGGCCGGAAGGCGCGGAGATACCGAACACCAGGCGAAGGTGTCCGAAATGGCGAAAACTAGCTTTAACCTTCCCGGAGAGCAGATCGAATACGCTAGCAAGATAATGGCCCTCCAGCACCGCTCCCATGTTTTCTCCATCTCCATTGTTGGGGATTACGCTCAACTCATCCGCTGGGACCGCACTGGGGCCTGCGTTTCGGCGCGATTCAACTATCACGATGGCATCAACAACTGGCTCGCTGAGTTCCTCTTCCGTTACTGGAGGGCCGCTCGCGAGCAATGTGGCTTCGACTGCTACGTGAAGAAGGCGAACGAAGACGAAGTCAGTCTCCTCGATGCAGCCGTCAAGGAGCATCTCAGGAGACTCAACTATCCTGATAATCTTGAAACTGAGCTCGCACGAACTGTCGACGAATCATATACTGCGTACATGGTTCGTGCTTCCAACGAGGACTACACGACTCGCGAAGAGGGGGGCGCGGACTACGTCATCTGCAGGCCATTCACCGAGAGTTCATCTCTCTGTGGCCGAGCAACTCGCGGGTATCTTGCATGGGGAATAAGTCAACAGAAGCTGGTATTCTTGAAGGATGCCTGGCGTACGGACAACGACATCTTTCTCTCCGAGGCCAACGTGTACGACTCTCTGCGTAGACTAGGATCTCATCAGCTTTCTGCGCTTCTCCCGGTCGTCATTGCTTGTGGTGACGTCCGCCTGTCCGACGGCACACCACTATGCACGCTTACGCAAGAGCTTGCGGATCCTTATGACCAATGGTCTCGGCACACCCTTCAGAGGCGTATTCGCCATCGCATTGTGCAAAAACTGGCACTTCCATTGTGCATGGTCCGGAACTCGAGAGGGCTATTTCGAGCTGTTCGCAACACGTTGGAAGGTAACTACACGCAACTATTCCTCATCATATAACTGGAATACTCAGTAGAACTTCTTCGTTGTTATCATGCTAGCATATCATCAGAGCAAGATCTTGCATCACGATGTTCGCACAGGAAATATCATGCTCACTCAGGATTGTGTTGGCAGCCTGAACGACTGGGACCACGCTATTCGTATTGATACTAAGAAGAAGAGTGATTACTATCGTACGGTACGCATTTGCAAGTGTACTCACACAACATTCTAACAACTCTGCCGATGATGCTCAGGGTACATGGCGGTTTATGTCCATTAACATCCTCGAGAATACAACGAATGCAAAGCCCCATAGCATCCACGACGACATTGAGTCGATCCTCTGGGTGTTATACTACATAGCCCTGCGTTATTTCAAGATAATCTCTGGCACGCCTTATGCCGAGCTCGAAGTCTTCGATGAGCAAAGAGCGGTCATCAGGCCCGATAGACAAGTTCGATACATTGGAGGGGCCCACAAGTGGATGGTTTTACACAAAAAGGAGATCCAGAAACTCGAGTTCGAAAGCAAGCCCCTGACCAAGGCCCTTCACCATCTCGCAGATATTCTCGAAGAATACGAGTTCTCTCAGCGTCTGATTTCACGCGGTTTCAAGCCATCCGAGATCGTCGAAATGTTCGGTATCAATGCTATACAAGCCGTTGAGACGGTTGAAGATATCATCAAACCCTTTGATCTTATCATAGATGGTGAAGGGTGGCCCGAGCACGATGACTCCGGTGCGGTCGAAGACCGATTTCCGAAGCAGGTCACTGTGGAGAGCCTGGGTACGACTGCCCAGCTCCCAGGAAGGAATCCTTTACAGGCTGCGTCATCTCAATCGTCGAGCTCGCGTCGTATTTCTCAGTCTAAAGCTTTCGGCAAGTCAGTGGAATTGTCCTCAAATTCAGCTAATCAGGCTTCAGCGCGTTTGCCGGGAGTACGTCTCATTCCTCGAGCTTACTGTCGCGCACATCTGGCTGTCCCTTCTCGCACGAGTGTAAAGCGTTCCCGAGACGAATATGACGACGAGGATCAGAATGAGCAGATCCACAACGGACGAGAGAAGCGGACAAGGATCGAGACTGAGGTGGCCCCTGCCAGTGCCAAGGGGAGATCAGGACTGTTTGGTCAGTTCATCAGGGCTCTTGTTTGTAAGGCTAGTAAGGTATTAAAGAGAAGGAAGAATTGAACATGACCAAAGCAATGATGTACTTCAAGTTACTTAGTACTTATATAATTACTTACAGTATGACCACATTTTGTAACTTGAAATACGTTGGCAGACACTCTTGGAGTAACACTGCATACGCATGTCATATTTGGCCAGAATACATTAATTGACTACGTGGCATTTGCAAGGATGCATCATGATACTCGGCATCCCGCCGGGCCACCTGGCATGTACTTCAAGTCACTCTACTACTGGTCCAGCACCGCCGCCAGACGATCGTGGTACACCTTAGGTCATTGTTCTGTAGCGTGAGTTGTATCAGATATAGCATGACATTAAACAGCTGCTAGGTGGCGTGCAGTGTTGAGTGAATCCTTCCCTTTGTGACTTTGTCTATCAGAGTAGCGAGTCAGACATCATGATACCGACAGATCAGCGCAGGCATGCACGAGTTTTTAATATTCAGGAAAGCTGTGCATGGAAATAATGATGTGAAACAAAGAGCATGTGGCGTTATAATATCGTAAAAGGCTGACTGAGCCTGCCGTGTTCGGCATCACAAAGGTGGCCACTAAGCGCGCAGGTGTACATTCCCAAAGGCTGAAAGTTCCGAATCTCGATAGTCTCCGGTCGTAGACTGTCTACGGAGACTGTCTACGGCTCATAGACATCCCTTTTAGGTAGTCTATGTCTCTTCTCTGTCACAGTCTATGTCACGCTATATGTGCCTGCTCGCTATGTCATAGTCCCTCACCATATTAGGTAGTGATAGTTGAATAAAACCGTTCCAGCTCGTTCATCGTTTCCTTTGCGCGACATCCTTGACCATCACCTTCAGTAGTCCTGACGGTCTACATCTTGAGCTGCCCCTACATCTGCATGAGTTTCTCGCAGCCTCGTCCTACCTACGTAATCTTCTCTCAAAACATTTGGAAGTGTGCCCTCTGCCTTCGTCGTCTATATCCCAAGTACTGCCTCGGTCGCAAAGTTCGTGAACACGAGGGCAAGTACTACGTGCGGGTATGTCTCCCTTCACCTATATGTACCCACTGATTTGAGCTAATGTTGAGAGTAGTGCGACAGACATAAGCCCTACGCGTTTGACTGGACAGACTCCGAGTCTGACAGATCGTCTACTACCCCAAGCTCGATTAGTGTAACTCCTCCGTCGTCGCAGACTATGCCAGGAACACAAGCGAAGACTCCCTGCGCCGTGCCTGCATGCGACAACAAACGTGTTGCCCAGTACTGTGAACGCCGCATGTGCCGACAGCACTGTATCAGAAACGGTGGATGTACTGGTGCTAAAGGACACGTCATGTCAGACATACTTGCATGCTCTATTGTTCCTGAAGATGCTGAGCTAGAGGTCGCCGATGATCCAGGTGAGCTAAAGCACTGATCAAGATGTCGTTGATGATTGATTCTGATGACGTTCATCTATTCAGTTCGAGCACCGTCCGCACCTGCGTCTATGGCTCGACCAGTGCCTACCCCGGCCTCTTCACCAGCTGTGTCACAAGTCATACCACTACCGTCCCAAGACAATGCGGATATAGTCCCTACAGGTTCAGCAACTCCGATCATTCCTCCGATTCCCTCACCTGCATTGCCTCCGCCACTGAAAGGGGTCCCTTCATCCTCGCAAGTCCGAAGACACACTGGCAATGCCTTGGCAAGCTCTAGCGCTCCTCGCCATGTGTCCCAGATGCCCGATGCGTTCAACGCTCGACACGATGCGATGCTAGCACTTGCTGCTCGTAAGCGTGAGATCACCGCGGAGAGAGCGCAAGCGAATCTTCAGGTGGAGCATGAGATCAGTGTTACTGTGTGGAAGACGGTCAGTACTTAGCATGTACGTGTATCACAACTCATCTAATAATCACATAGGCAAACGTTGATCCGAAGACACATCTTGTTCAAGACGGATTCGTGTTCCCAAACTTTCGCTGCGACAGTGAGATGCTGTCGGCCCTTGGGCTCGCTAACCAGAAGATGCCGGAGGGGACTCGTGTTCGGTTCCAGGTCTATCGTGCGGCCAGTCGAGAATGGCAGCAGGTCCAGCAGAACCACTGCTTTCAAGTCCAGCGTGGCGAGCACCTACTCTTTGCGGCGCCAGATCTTGAGACGGACGACATGAAGAATCTTCAGGCGAAGCTTTCTGTCTTCCATGCACGCAGTAACGATACGATCCACTTCCGCAAGAACCTGACGGGCGAGCGCGAATCGGTCCGAGTACAGGCGAAGGAAGGAAAGATCAGGAGCGCCACAAGTAGCCCATCGAAGGACGCGCAAGCTAGAGGCATGGGACGTAACCGTGCACCTGTAACTGTGAAACCGGAGCCTGACTGGGAGCCTAGCGTGTTCAAGGAGCTCTCGCCTGACTTCTCACCGCCGAACTTTGATGACGACAGCAAGGCTATGCGCAAGAGAGCTCTATCTACTACTGGCACCTTCTCTCGTTCTGCAACTGGTCGTATACTTCCTGGTGACTGTGCTGATGCTCCGATATATCTCTCTTCAACATCTCCGGAGCCTCGTACCATTACCACGCCACCGCGGAAGATCCGTCGCAAGGAGGCTGTCTCGGCAAACGCCTCTAGTATCTCTTCGACAAGTGACAGCTCGTCTGACTCTGAGATGTTACCGCTTCCAAAGCAGAAGAAGAAGACTTCTCGCAAGTGGCCTGACGACTTCCACCTGTGCGACATCGTTGCCTGCTTCGAGTTACTTGAAGATAACAAGAGCGCGAAGGAGAAGGAGAAGGCAGATAAATCAAAGGACAAGAAGCCGAAACCGAAGCCCTCCGTTCAAGCCGTTTTCGAAGAGATGTTCGATGTCAAGTACGTCAAAGCAACATTCTACAAGATACGTGGCCGCTATGTCGCAGCTTCTCGTGATCACGCTGCATTGGTAGCTGCGGCGCTATATGCCGGAAAGAGTGATAAGGCGTTGTGGCGTAACTTCAAGCGCAAGATTCGAGAGGCCAGTGACATCTTACGCAGTTCTCCTGACGACTCCAATGTAGATTAACATTCTATTATCATGTTTCGTTCCTTTTATTTCGTTCTCGCCTCGTTGTTTCCCGCATATATTAGCACGTCTTTTCCTGTACCTGCAGTAATACTTGTAGTTCACCTGTTTCATATACTAGTTGTTTTATAGTAGCGATACCTGTTCGTATTTGAAGCAATACCAATGTTATTCATCGTATAAACATAGGAAGACCTCTACCAATACATGGGTTGATGTCCATTTTCTTCAAGCTTCGTCAAAGTAACACGGTTGCGGCGCATAACCATTTCATCCAGAAAGAAATTGTACCTGATGACGTGCATCTCCCGACATATAGAATGATACCCTCCCATCCATGCGTTTGTCTGTTCTGCGACAGACGAATTGAAAAACCAGCCACCGTCTTCGTTCTTTAGCTCTGCAAAGGCGCTTGGGTTGCAGTTCTCCTGGCAGAATGTGTCGGCGGCGCTGTGCTTGCAGTTGAAGTGAAATACGTCCACAGAAAGGCCTATATCTGCAAAGAATGGATCGTTCTTGACGTGCTTGGCAAGGCTGCAGTTGTTGTCATATATGATATGTTGTGGCGAACGAGTATTCTGATAAAGTTGCTTGATAAAATGCTGCAGTCGTGCATGAATACTCATAAACGAAAAGACGTATTATATTTTAGTACTCACCACGACTGATGGCAGCGACTCAGCTCCGTAGAATGTTCCTCTCCCTAGGATCACCCCACATGGTGCGACTGCAAGCTGATCGTTATGGGTGCGACGTCGGCCAAACTGAGCACGGATGCGTCTGTTCCCGGTTGCAGGCTTATCTGGACATGTCGCAGGACCGAGCTCTTCCGCTACTACATGGCCTTGGGCGTTGACATCGAACTCCTCTTCGCCAACCTCAATCTCCACTTCATCATCGTCATCCGGCAAAGAATTAGCCACACCAGCACGAGCTTCCTGTAAGCGACGCTGGAGTTGAAAGCGGGATTGCCCTCTTTGCACATGAGAGAGATGGATATTCACGTGAGCTGGATCGTCGCATACTAGGCTGTCCTGAGTGATAGGAGATTCACATCCATTGATGGCGCAGATTCCGAGACGATCCTCGTGCTTCTCACAGAAGCGATCGCGCTGACTCTTGAGGGGCTCAAGACAGGCATGGACCGAGCAACAGGGATGTCCAATAGTGATCCCATCTATCACAACGGCAGATACTGCGCCTGAATGGGCTATTTTAGATGACTATCAGTAGTGTTGAAGTGATTACGCACCAATTCCTCCGCCTGTCTCACGCCTGTCATAGAACCGTGTACACTTTTGACAGTAGTGTCTGACATCCGGTAAGCCACCTTGTTGAAGACGCACATTGCGCTCGTTCATAGCTTCATTGAACCGAACTTCTTGTTCTCCGAGATGGGGAATATCGAGTGTCGTTGATAACTCCTGACAGTCCTGAAGTAGGCAGAGACAGACGACGGCATCCCAGACTTCAACAGTTCGAAGGAATGGGCTGAATGGGTACTCATGTGAAGGAGCTGCGGCAGCGAAAACCGAATTATAAAGGCGTGCACAGTTCGAGGCTGATGTCCTGTAATACACATTAGCTTAATATGCTCCATCACGGCTGACAATATTCTCTTACCAAGCGAAGAGCATGGAGTTTATCCATAGTTCTATCAGCCGCACCTCAATAAAGTGATGCGTTGACACTTGTAGAACATCAGGAACTCCTCTATAGAACACACGACGCCCATTTGATACGTAGTAGCTGTGATGATAGCATGTGTGACATGCTATTCAAGTTCAGCGACAAGTAGACTAGAGATAAAATTATTACTCGTACCGGAACAGTATAGCTGAACGGAACTTGCTTGTATAGCCCCTTTATCGAGTGTATGCAGCATAACCGTCAGCTGTTCAGCTCGCGTCAACGTGGCTCTATTCAGATTGCCGCATGTTGTGACGATACACTTCGTATTGGGTGGATAAAAGGTATACAATGCTATGGAAACATTCAGTCAGTTATACTGATTCAGAATAGCACAACGGAACACTAGTACTCACTAAGACCTATCTCGTGGCCCACATTTCTAAATAAGTGCGACGTCTCAGTACTCAACTCGGCCGCTATGTTCCCATCCCAAATGATCTCCCTCAACACCTGCCAACAGGCACGGAGATCCTCCTGAGAAAGGCCAGCCACTTCACCGAGGAAATACTCGATTGACCGAGGTAAGTATTCAGGGGCTATGTCCACAGGGTGTCGTCCCGCCTGTGCAAGCAAGATGTCACGGCGCAAAGCTGCGGCGCATTTGATGAACCGAATCAAGCCCGCAAGTGTCAGGTGTTGAAGCAGACCAGGCTGAGTGCTGATACGAGCATAGACACTGGCCAGAGTAGCAGACATAATCGCTGTTTGAGACGAGGGGCACAACCAAAGGGGCTGACAGGCTATGTGCGATCACATACAGGCTATGTACGATCACATACTTACTATTCGGGATCGCCCGTCACTGACACGCCATACAGGGCGCAATAACATAACACGTACATAAGGGAGATTCGAAGGGCTTGCGTGCAATACTACCAGTAGAAACGAAGGAGCAATGGCTGCGACG